>JAYDZE010012246.1:0-10312 GCA_034509125.1 Monilaria moniliformis
TAGTTTATTTTCTGTTTTCTTCCATCACAATGAAATTAGGCGTGGCGGCATCGCCAAAACCCCTCTTAGGCATAGTGGATACATAACGAAATTTGCATTCCTCGTGGGATCGACCCCGCTCTAACCATATGCTAATTCAATAGTATAGTGGAAAGTGGGAAACATATAAATATTATTGATCTGGCTAGTTTATTTCCTAACGACAATATAAACCTAAGCCCGCAATCAGATACCGTAGATTAAACTTACATAGTATAATTAATTTCTAATTTTAAACTTGAAATTTTACGTTTAATCATTTATTTTAGGTACATTTAATCTTTTATTATTTCTAAATGATATTGAGATATAACATAAAATGATAAAATATTATATCTATACCTCTCTCTCAAATCACATGTGTTAACTTCACTCAAATGGACCATGAAGGAGCTAGGCTGAAAGCATCGAAGTATCCCGTATGTCATTTAGTTTTGGAAGCAAAAATCTTGAAAGTTGGTGAAGAGACCTTTATCCCATGTGGCAATGCTAGTCAACCTATCTGTCCAAGCTGGAAATGTATCTTGGTGGGTGAATGATAACAGCATGCACTCAAGTTGAGCACATAGCATCCGGACAATGAAGAAACTTTCAGTTATTTAACTTTATTTGTTAGTGTATTTGTCCCTTAGCTTGCTAGGTTTAATGTTGGTCATTGTAGGTCCTTCCACTGTTGATATAAATAGCGATGCAATGTTTAGCTTTATGACATATCAATGAAAAATCAACCTTGCAGCATATTCTTAGCTTATAACTGTATTTCTTTTAAATTCTGTCGAGTTACACAATGGATATTGTGCTGCCTTTGTCCACTAAATTCATCATGGTATCAGAGCCTAGGTTCTGATCCTAAGCTTCTTTCTTTCCTCTTTCTTTTTCTTCTTTCTTTTCTTCAATGACTGAAAGCTATGACTCGTTTGTTGGCACAATCAACAGCCAATATCAACATCCCATACCAGTCCTACCTAAAAACCATCCTATATCTGTTAAGTTATCTTAAGACAATTACCTTATATGGAGGCAACAAATTCACACCACTATAAGAGGATACAGTTTAGAGAGGTATCTCTCTGGTAGATTACAGTTCCTCCTCAAATGATTTCTATTGAAGGAACATCACAAATCAAACCAAATCCAGAGTTTATGACTTGGCATCGCTAAGATCAATTACTCTCTGCATGGATTCAATCCTCTCTTTCTGAGAGTACTATGATTCTTGTTGTTGGCTTAAGCTCTAGCAAAGAAGTCTGGCAAGCCACAGAGACTAGTTTTGCAAACCAGTCAAAAGCTAAAATCATGCAGTACAACCTGCAACTTCAAACCACCAAAAAAGGATGCTCTCACAATGAGAGACTACCTCAACAAAGTTAAGACCTGCTATGATCTCTTAGGGTCAGCAGGTTGTAGAGTGTTTGAAGAGGAGCAAATCCCCCACATACTTGCAGGCCTTGGTGTAGATCATGATCCTGTTATGGTTACAATCACTTTCAGAGTAGAAGACTGGACAGTGCAGGATGTGGCTGCTCTCCTGCTGAGCTTTGAGTCTAGACTTGAGGCGACAAAGTGCAAGGTACTAACACTAAAGGATCTATACCTTCAACTAATCTGGTGCAGTCTGCAGCTCAAGGAAAGAATGGTGGCTATAATAAAGAAAGTAATCAAAATTTCAACAGAAATGATGGAAGAAGTTCCAACTACAAAGGTGGAAGAGGAGTGAAGAACAAGTCCAATGGAAATAGAGTTGTGTGTCAACTTTGTCAAACGGCAGGACACTCACCTGACAAGTATTGGCACATATTTGAACAAAACTTCATACATCAATCATCTCCTCAAATGCGGTAGAACCAACAACCTTCATTCTCAAGTTATCATCAACATAATCCTACTGCCAACGTTGCTCAAGCAAGGATCTCTCACACTAGAAACCACAGTGGCTATGCTCGACCCTCAATTCTACTTCTTCTTGGTATCCAGACTCTGGAGCCATAAACCATATCTCCAATGATTTTTCTAATCTCACACAGCCACTGAGTATTATGGAGGTAAATTTATGCAACTTGGTGATGGGAAATGAATCAATATTTCCCATGTTGGTCAGGCTTGCTTCCACTCTTCTTCTCATTCTAATTCTAAAACTTTGTTCCTTAATAATCTTCTGCATGTTCCTCAAATAACCAAAAACCTTTTGAGTGTATCACAATTTTCAAAGGATAATAATGTCTTCTTTGAGTTTCATCCTAATTTCTGCCTTGTGAAAGATCAGGTCACCAAGGAAACAATCCTTCAGGGCACACTTGATTGTGGATTGTACCATTTCTTTCTTCACAGGTCTTTCAGCTTAAGTCTTCCATCTCTTTCCAATTTTGATAAAAGCAAGTGCGATGCTTCTGTTCCCAACTCAATGTCTTCTTTTAATGTGTCTCCTACTGTTTTATCCTATTCTTCCAGCAATCTTGTAGCTAGTATAGACCTATGGCACAAAAGGTGTGGTCATTGTGCATTTAAAATGGTAAGCCTTACAAGATTGTAACATATCTTACAATTCAATAAAAACTAATATTTTGTGTCACCCTTGCTGTGTTGCTAAAAGCCACAAACTTCCATATTTGAATTCTGCATCACTATACACTCAACCCCTCCAATTAATTCAAAATAACTTGTGGGTCCATGCACCTCTCACATCCAAAAATGGATACAAATATTATGTGACCTTTATAGACCAGTTTATCTGATACCCTTGACTGTACCTTTTAAAGAGTAAACGGGAAGTTGAGAATGATTTTCAGCATTTCAAAACTCTAGCTAAGAATCAATTAAATGCAAAGGTGAAAGTACTATAGAGTGATTGGGGAGGAGAATTCAGAGGCTTGACCATTTTTTTACCAAGAGCAAGCATTCATCATAAAGTTTCATGCCCTTACACTGTTAAGGTTTTAAATATTCCAGTAAAGGAATCCTCTACCCGAGATCTACTAGGTTAATATAAGAAAAATAAATTCAATTCCATTAATCTTACTTTAACTAGAATGTGATTTAAAGCAAGAATAAACAGATTAAAGAAATCCTAATTCATGCTTTCTAGTTGGTTTGGAACACTTACTTTATTAGATTTAAAAAATCTGATGATGTCTTGCACCTTTCACGTGAAGATTTTTGATCTCTAATCTTGGAACTTCTAATCTATTCCCAACTCATAGATTTGAATATTGTGGTGGACAATTCTATCAAATCTATAGGACTTAAGAAAAAGGAGAAAGCAAAAGAGAGGATAGGAAAACCCCTAACAATTTTAAAAAATTGTGAATGTGTGTGTGTGCACAAGTGATTTTCGAGGATCACTAGTGTAGTGTAAGTGTGAATTTTCTTCTTTTCATCTCCTATATATAGAGTATTGATGGGCCAAATTACGGATCCAAGGATATTTGGACTAGGCTTCCCTATTGGGCTCTTACTAATTAAATTGAGCCCCAATTTAAAATAAACTCAATAGAATATTAATTTACACCACTATAGAAATTAATATTGACTTACCCATCCAAATCCAAATTACAAAGAATCTGGGCTTCCTTTTAAAATAATTTATATCTCGTGTTTAAGATTCTAATATCCATTAATTAATTTAAACGTGTTGTTGATTTTAATTAATTAATATCTTTTACCAAGAGTGCTCTAGTTTAAAATTCTTTATTTATTATACGTTGGAATAAATTCGAAGCCGGCTGAGCTTCTGTATAATAAAACCTTTTATTATACTCCTCTTGGGGATATTATCAACTCGGACTATCCCGGGACACGATTCAGTATAGTAACAATCTAAAGACCTCTTAGTCATTAATTACCATTACCCAATATATTAGGATTCTTATGATGCGAAAAGCCCGCACCTTTTGATAAATTAAAGCAGTGCATAATCAATAACGTATGCTCAATGTTATATACAGAGATTAAGAAATAAACATTACTGAGACCTCGTCTTTCAGTATTCAACAAGAAAGACTTGTCTAACGTGAACCCTTTTAGTGCTATACCACACCAGTGTCATTTGTTTACCAAGGTTAGTAAACATTTGGACTGACACTGCAGCCTTTCTCGATAGATTGTCTAAGTATATCTTGGTTGTGAAACTTGGTTTTCTTTTGCAAGAGACCGACTGAGAAACGTTCAATGATAATCTAATCACCACTCAGTTGCAAAAGACTTAGACACATTTGCTTAATCATAATAGATGATAAGATAAAGAATATGAAAAGCAAATCAGTGTGACAAAATCATAATCTTCTCATAAATTTGGGAAATATGGTTTCACAAATACAAAGCAGCTCAAGACTTGCTTTTCCAGAATATACCCTAAAAATCTCCCACTTATACTAAAAAACAAGCTTTCGAGTATACACACTACATATTCTCCCACTTATACTGAAAGCAAGTCTAGGTGCTTGATACATCTGAGTCTCATCGCTTCCACATGACAATTAACGTCGTGCCGGGTAGGCTCTTAGTGAAAAGATTTACCAGGTTGTCCTCTATGTGTTTACGGGCCTTGTGAGCCAGTGGTTCCTTTGAGTTTGCCATTGCTCCTGAGTTATCACAATAAATTGTGATACTCTTTGGCATACTTGGAATCACATTGAGTTCCATAAGGAAGCTTCTGAGCCACACAACTTCCTTTGCAACTTCTGAAGCAACCACATATTCAGCTTCCATGATGAAGTCGATGATACATTTATGTTTCACAGTCCTCCATGTAATGCTAGGGTGAACTCATAGCCTGAGGTAGATTTTATCGAGTTCCGATTAGTTTGAAAATATGAATCAGTATAGCCCAAATGTTACAACTTGCCTGGTAAACTAGCATATACTCTTTAGTCCTCTTCAGGTACTTGAGTATATTCATTATCGTAGTCCAGTGTCCTCGGCCTGGGTTGTACTGATATCTTTCTGCCATGCTAATGGCAAAGCAAATATCATGCATCGTGCAAAGCATATCATACATAAGACTTCCAACTGCCTAAGCATATGGAATATGTCTCATCTTCTTAATCTCACTTTGTATCTTTGAACACATGTCTTGAGATAAGGTAATTACATATCAAAAAGGTAAGAACCATTTTTTGGAATTATGCATACTAAAACGCTTGAGCATAATATCAATTTAGTATTCCTGAGACAAACGCAAAATTCTTTTCTGGCGATCTCGGATTACCTTGATCTCAAGAATGTGTCTAGCTTCTCTCATATCCTTCATCTCAAATTGTATAAACAACCACTCTCTAACCTTTGATAACATTGTGTTGTTGTTCCCAATCAAAAGAATGTCATCTGCGTAGAGTATCAAGAAAACAATGTTTACACCTTCAACTTTCTTGTAAACACAGCTCTTATCAGGGCACTGTTCAAATCTACAAGACTTGACGGTCTGATCGAAATAGAGATTCCATGATCTGAATGCTTGCTTGAGACCATAAATGGACCTCTTAAGCTTCCAGAACATGCGTTCTTTTCCCTTAACTATATAGCCATCGGGTTGTTGCATGTAGGGTGGTGATCCTATTTATAGTCATCGTTTTACTCACTATATCTTTATTATTTAAAAAAGTTATAAAAATAATTATAAATTTATTGTTTTATCCTATACTCATAGATAGGGCTGCTTAACCGGTTTCTGATTTTCGGTTATCGGTTATAACCGATAACCGAACCGGAACCGGCAGTTATCAGTTAATCGATAATCGAAAAATTGAGAACTGGTTTGGTTTCGGTTATGAGGATTTAGGTGTTTTCGGTTATCGGTTATAACCGGCCGATTCTCGGTTATAATCGATAATCGATTAGAAACCGAAATTAAACTAATTTCTAATTTAATTTTAATTTTAAATCTCTTTCCTAAATTCTACAGTTCAACTCTACGTGATTCAGTAATTCTGTTTCACTCACTAAGTTGTTGGAAAGTACTATTACAAATAAAGTTGAAAATTATACAAGTCAAGGAAAAAGTCATACTTCATTGCATTTGCGATTTTGCTAGCTAATATTTTATTTGAAACTACATTTTAGATTTAATTTACTTCGTAGTGTTCCGTTAAACTAAAAAACATAAGAATGTTAATACTGTGATTTAATAACTAGTGTGCTTTTGTATTGCACATTTTAAATTTACTAAGTTACTGTGATTTAGGTTGGTGTCTCCTAATCATGTTAATACATGATTTTACATTCCATTTAATGTAAAAAGATATAGCTAAATTCCATCTTATGGAAAAATTGAGAAAATTGGTAGGATTTTATTTTTCTTAATATTTTTCAATTTTAATAATAAATAAAATTTTATATTTACAATGTGTATAAAAAGTGCATGTGTTGTAGTGGATAAATTGCTCAATAATATCCAATAAATTAGCTTTTCAAATCCTACTTGGAACCAAATAAGGATTTTTAATTTTTGTACACCAACCGAATAACCGGCCAATGTATGGTTAATCGAACCGCTCGAATAAGCAGCCCTACTCATAGTCCTCAAATTAAGAGTTATTTTTTTGATCGCCAAACTTTGCTTCAGTAAAGAGTACAAAAACCAAAGTGTCTTTTATCCTTCTTTATCAAATATTAGGTCAAAAATTTATGATGTAATTTATTGCCAAGATGAACTAGTTGGCAACCTTGAACTGAATCCTCTTTCTCCATTTTTTTTGCACTAACAAGCTTGAACCATCCGTGACTGAGCATAGTCATGCTGATCGCAGCCATATCTTTCAACTGCATCGCATACTCATCGCCATATTTATTTGTTGTAGTAAACCCAAGGAGCCCTTCTCTCTCTTCTTCCATAAGAGCCGCCATGACTCTATCTCTTCCGTTAATGAGAAACCGATCCCTCCGCCTATGTCGCAAAATTGGAGCTTCTTATGGAACATGAGCATAGTCCCATTTAATTTTTCTTGAACAATTCTTCTTTTACTTTTTCTTTTTCTTTTTCTTCTTCTTCTTCTTTTTCTTTGATGAATTGAAAAATTCTTCTTTGTCAACTGCGTTTTTTGTAAATCTCTTTTGTTCTTTAAATCTGCCACAGAGTTGCGTTATTAGGGAATATAGAATTTAAGGCTACATGATATATGATAAAATTATAAATTTATAATTATTTATTATTATTATTATTTTTAATATGGAATTATGGTGAATCAAATGTGTGTTATGAATAGAATTGCTGACCTATAATTTATTTCTACTAAAATTATGCCGCAAGAGGATGGAGCAATCGTTGCATAGTAAATAATAAGTTAAAAGTATCGTATCCACATGGACTGTGTCGATATTAAGTACTACAACCTCAACCAATTATCACTATCTAAATCACACAACTTTTGATTTATTCTTGTAAAATGAAATTAACAAAACATAAATTAAAACTAATGAAGCAAGAATAGAAAGGTTATTCTAGGGAATTGATTTCATCAACACACCATTCATTCAACATTCAATTAATTATCCAATCATGACTCGAATTTTGATAGATAATCTCACATGTAGTTTAGACCCCCTTTCGAAGTGCCTAAATAGTAGATTCAAGCTAGGACTTTAAATCTCTACTTGCAACCTCTTAAAGATCCTAGGATTTTCTCATAACCAAACTCAATAATTCTGATTTTATTGAATAATGTGTTAACTACTCTTCGATCATAAATCAACACTTATCTTTCGAATTTTGCATTAATACACATAATCATATACCACAGTCGTAACCAAATATAAGCATAGAGAGAAAATACAAAATAAGGTCTTGGATAAATAATCATAACGTTGAATAAATTAGTGTCAATTATTTTAACCCCTAGAATAAAAAATAGTAGCCAAGCATGACTACATATTCAAAAAAAGCAAGACAAAACAAGAACATAAAAGAATCTAAAACTAAGCAAAAAGAACATGTGTCAATGGTAGAGCTTCGCCTTATCTTTGATTGTTTCACGAGCTTCCTTTTGCTTTAGGAAGAACTTCTCCAACAAGATAGTAGATGGATGGAACACAACATATATAAAAATATGGCTTGAATGGTGTCAAAGTTGTTCTCAAAACCATGCATGAAGGCTCCTTATATAGGCATAAAAAAACCTAGAAAAGATAGGGCTTGATTGGCTAAGGATAATTCTTTTTGTGCAAATCCGAAGTGGGAAACGGTCCGTGTGGTAATAGTCCGTTTCCCGACATGGGCTTCACCATCTCTGATGCCGTATTGCCAAAGGTCCATTTTTGGGAATACGGAATTTGAATCCCTATTTTTTCGATGTTTGGACCTTGGCTCTTTCCAAATGGTTAGTTGAGGTTCAATCCTTGTCGAAATTGTGTTGGTCTCGATCGTTTTGCCTTTTAACACATTTTTATGCATCTTTTTCCTTCAAAACTCAATAAACTCATCAAACAAAGCTAAATAAGATCAAAACTAATTAAAATGCCTTGGATTTAAGTACTAAAAATAGCCAAAATATTGAGTGTGTCAAACCCCCAAACATAAGCATTTGTTTTTCTTCAAACAAAGAAAAAGAAGCATTAAAGAAAACATTCAAATATTGATGGCCTAGGACAAAACATCACTTCAATTTAGAACAAAATTTTGAAATTCACAAGATAAACAATTAACAAGAGAGACAAGACAATGCAAAATATTTACTAACACAATGCAAAATATTTACTAACTTGTGTGAATATACGTCAAGAATAAAAAAGGTCTTCTTTTATTGTAATGTAGGCTTTTTGCACAAGGTAAAGAATATATAGGCTAAGTGACTAAGATTTAGGATAACAAAAAGTGATCATTAAATACTATATCCAAATTATCACCAACCATTCTCAATCAACTTATATGAAATTAGACTTTGTCTAAGTTCCTTCTTGGTTTCCAAAATCATTTTTTATGAAATATGAATCTATTCCACCTTCTTTATCAAAAAAATTTCTTTTCTTCTCCTTTTATCCTCCCTTGTTTCTTCTATATATATTTCCTTCTCCCTTATTCTCCTTTTTTAAGTGGAATAAACATATCTCATACTCAATTACAAATATAGATATAGAACACATTCTCCATGATCACAAGATAGGATATTTCATTAAAATTGGGCTAATCAAAGAACATGCTTTTAAGGCTCAAAGGGCTAACTAGGGAAAATATGAGTAAATGTCAATTTTTAGGATGAAAGTGGCTGAAGAAAGATGGCCTAATTTCATATTCTATCTATACATTCAACATATAGATTCAAGTAAACTTTGAGCAAGTTTTAGAAACTTGAAATATATTCTTGATCATCTCACACAAGAAAGGAATTTTGGCTCAAATTTCACTAGGCAATCACTCTCGTGAATCAAGGAAAATAAGCAATTCAATATATATGCATATCTAAGTCAAACTAAAAAATCATAAATCAAGTAAACAATTTTTAAAGAAAAATACATCATTAGCGACAAATCCAATCCTTCTTATCAAAATTTTAATAGAGTTTGAAAAATTACAAGCGAAACAACTACCTAATCATGGGTTATAACAAAACTAAAAAGAAATAAAACAAAAGAACAAAAGAAAAACAAAAACAAAAGCAAAAGCAAAACTAAAATAAAATAAAAACTAAAAGAAAACCTTAAAATCCACCATTGCATCCCCCCAAACTTAGTCAAAGCCGAGCAATAACTAAGTTTCAGAAGAGGTAGATTTCATGAGGTGCTTACCACTACTCTTAGGGTGGGGGTGGGGGTGGGGGATAGGGATGTCATTGTTGCATCATTGACAACATCATGACCATATTTGTGTCGGTAGTGTCGAATATATATATATATATATGGATGCGTTAAACTGAGAACACTCCTTAGATGCATAACTAAGAACTAATATACATCCTAGGATCTGGAATTGGACAGAGTAAATTATAGGAAAAAATATATCATTATTGTTTTATATAAACATCTTTAAAAGCCATAATTTTACAAAAAAATCCCATGATTTTAGGAAAAATCCAAAAATCATGGAATCTCTTTAAATCACACGATTTACGAAAAAATCTCACGATGCAGATATCATTATATGTATAGAATTATATCATTAATTGTTAAATTTTATATCATAATAAATAATAATCAACTGAATTATAATTACATCAATATGTAAGTAATATTTATATGTAATTAATTAATTTGTTTAAGAATTTCATATTTTGACGCAACTGTAATATAATATTGTATTCATTTTAATACAATATATATATTGTATTATATATATACCTTTATATATATA
>JAYDZE010012257.1:0-10311 GCA_034509125.1 Monilaria moniliformis
TTTATGTTGCAGTTTCAAAAGTTATGGGATTGACCAGAAGTCAACGAAAAGTTATGATTTAAATGGCAATTATCCCTTTATAAAATTTGTCATCGATGAGATCCTTACACACTCACAACACTTAATATATTTATAGTTACTCAATTAAAATTACATTTAAAGTTTAATTCTTATTCCACTCGCAATACTACTAACTATATTATTAAAATCCGTGTCGATAACAATGTGGCCATTTTTTATGCACGGAAAGAGTATAATATACGATTCATAGTTATTTAGCTTTTATTTATTTATTTTAAATTGAAATTAAAAAATTATATACCTAGCCTTTGATTTATCTAATAAAAATAACATTAAATGATAAAAAATAATCTAAAAGTCTAATTGAGTGAAATAGATCCTAGTTAACAATTTTGAAATTAAATTACAGGATACGAAATTGAGGGTGGAATACAAATTGGGACAACAAGAGAAGATATCTACATGAGTACAGCATGACCATCATTAATTAGTAAGAAGAACGTTTCTTAGATGAATAAGGATAAATTTACAAAAATTGTATATATAATGCCCATAATTTTTGAATCGAATTAGACCAATTTTATTATTAATTATATATTTTTTTACTAAATTGCTCCTTATTATATTTTTTGTAAATATCATTAGAAAAGTTGTAAATGATCTTTTCCATTTACACAATCTATGAATTATGAATATATAAATCCTTATAGTAAATCTTTATGCACTAACAAAATATTTTTCATTTTATTTTTGAAATATGGTTTGTTGCTTTTATTGCTATAAAATCAGAAGTCTTCATATAATAGCCTGCTATATATTTTAAAATAAAATTATGTTATAATTCTTGCACGTGTTAACCGCATGTATTTGTGTGTTAGTGACTATATTCATATGTGCTACCTATTCTGAAATGATGGCGCGAATTCTTCTATGGAATAGTATTGGTGTTTCTTTGTTTTCTTCTTCTTCTTCTTGTTTATTTTTATTTATTTTTTATCTACAACTATTGAATGAGTTTCCCTTTAAGAAAATCATTAATTTTGTCAAAATTATGGGTGTTTAATAGGTCAAACAACCAAAGTGTAATTTGGATTATTCATTGGAATTGAAATTCTATCATAGTATTATGTATTTTATGTGTACAAAATGATATCATCAACAATAAATTTTACGTAATTAACAATTAACTTATTTTTTTAAAAAAGTATTTAAACAATTACTTAAGCATCAAATGGAAATATAAGCCGTTACAAGATAAAAGAAATCAAAAAAATTTGAGTTGTTGAAGAATCCATCCTAGTTTATAGGATCGGCAAACTTAGATGGAAATTTTGAAAATTCCAATGATAGCTAATGCATTAGAGAGTGGGAGAATGAGGCTTGTTTGTATGTGAGAGACTCGAGAGAGAGAGAGAGAGATGATTAGGACGTAAATCAGCGGCGCACATATGTAAATAAGATTAGCTTTAAAGAAAGATTAAGTATTTTTCTTTTGAAATTGGAATTGAAAAATATAATGATCCCTTCTTTAATTAACATAGAGGGGTAATTATGTAAATTAAAAATTTAATCAAAATAGATAAAAAAAATTTTGGAAATTATGAAAAATGACAAAATTATCCTAATGTATATATGCAAATATGTAAATTTTGTCACTACTCTTTTTAGATAGAGTGTTGTTTTATAAAAGTTAATTATACTAGTATACCATTATTATATTATTTTATTTTAAGAATAATAATTATTATTATAATATATATGGTAAATATCTTATTATTTTGTAATTTGCTACTGACAATATATATGTTCTAAACATAAGTATATTTGCAAAGAAGTATCAAATATTTATGAAAATTTACGTTTGAAACTTTGAATTCCAACAAAAAATTTCTGGCGCTGAAACGATGTTGTGGCATGCTGAAGTTCACAAGTGACATTTTTTATGTGTCCATAATAAACGCCGCAGTCATCGTATTCCTAATTTAGGCATATGTCCATAACATCTTACCTGAGTTATCGAGCATAAATAACATTTTCTAGTAAGATATTTTTTGTTAAAGTACTCTACATTATATATTGTGGACATGTAAGAAATGCCCCAATACGAATTTTGGCGTGCCACATCATCATCTAAACGCCAGAATATTTTAGTTGAGACACAAACGTAAGCTTTTAAAAACATATGATACTTTTTTACAGTCATACTTATGTTAGGACATATCTGATGGCAGTGGTAAATATAAAAACAATAAATGATATTTACCGTATTACATAATATGTGCTATATTTACCTATCATTATTATTAAAGTTTGTGTTCTATCGAATGTTGATTATCAATATAATATCTTTGCTTAATATAAGATTTTAAAATAATATGGTAATTCTATATATATATATATATATTATGTATCTAATATTGCAAGCATTTTTTATATTTATTAAATCAATTGAACATTTGTAGCTACGTCATCCGTTATAATAAAATAAAATACTGTACGTATAAAAATACAAAATGATTTAGAGGGGGCATGCACGCGGATCATGAGTTGGTAAAAGGGAGTATATGAATTTATGACTTTAATCATTGTTGGGTATTCAATGAACAGTCTGTAAAGTAAAGTGAGGTTTACATACCTTCCATACACATGGACCAACCATTTTGCCTGATTGTGACTACTCCTAAATTTACCTTTTCTTTTCTTTTAGAATTATTGTTTCATTTGATCAAATCATGTAAGACAATAGGCATGTTCTCTTATCAATATAAAATGAATAATTTTATGTAAACATGTTCTAAATAAATTTAAATAGCCGCTAGCTTAGCTAGGTGTACCACTATATATATGGTCATACCCATATCTAAAATTGAATGCTTATTTATAAAAAGCATACTGCTTCCTTTTTTTCATCTTTACCAAGGACGTAATTTAAAGCAGAAAAGCGAATTGCCCATTTTACAGAAAAAAAGTGTAGCTCGCATTTTGCGCCAACTTCCTTTATTGTGGAAATTCATAAACAGTAGACACCTTTATATATGTTTCTTACTTTTTTAAATTATTGCTTTGAGAGTTTTAATTTTATACAACTTTAAGATTACTATACATACATATTTGAATGGAATATGAATTGTAACGAACTGTGTACAGCATTGATATAAATACTTTAAATGCGGTGGACCCACACCTAATATTTCATCCAACCACTATTTGGTAACAAAAAACATGCTTTCACTCGTAAGTGATTGTATTAATTACAAACATAAAAATTGATCCACTTATTTGCTCAATGTTACTATATTATTCAAGAATTCAGCTATGTAGCATCCAGAAATGAAAGGTAATCGGGGAATAGTTGGGGTAGGGACACGTGTACTTAGCCCACCCCTAATCCCCAGTGGAGCCGTACACGGGACGATCTTGTTCATCGTAAACCACACTGTTTCTTTGAATGAAACACAAAACCATACGGATGATATATATTATGAGACTGAGAGTGAGAGAATCAAAGTGCAAATTTGTAAGGGGACCATTGAGGCCATAATACTGTTTCTTTTGCACTAACTTAAGACAGGGACCATTTTACCAATATAATTATACCACACCTTTTGGGTGCGTGCTTTTTCTAATTTAGATTTGCATCACGAGGAACACACATCTAAATTTCTTGGGCCATGTTTCATAGTTATGAAAAGATAAAGTAAGATAAAAAAAATTAGATAACAATCAAGAATTAAACCACCAAAAAAATTAAGATTAACATGTATGTTTATTGTTTCATAGATAAGATAAAAGTAATTAGAGTGTTTGGTAACCTAAATTATTTACAGATAAAATATAAAATAATATTTTTAACTTCATATAAATATTTAGAATAGCTTGTCTTGAATTTTAATAACAAATGTTTTGATTGACATAGACAAAAAACATCATAACTTTGTTATTAAAATATATATTTACAAAGTGATATTAAATTTAATTTAAAAAAAACTCAAAATTAAATAATAAATTGTTTCCATATCAAATCCTAAAAAAAGAATACATCACAAAGAGTTTTGAAACTCAAATACCGTAACCTAAAAAAAATTCATTACAAAGAAGAAAACAAAATAAGAGCTAAATTATCAGATGCAATTCACTGCACAGTCGCCTCTTGTCCCAGTTCCCACGCACAGCTACCGCCAGCAACCCAACCATACGATCTCTTGCCTTCCCCACCGCTCCCGCCAGGTACCCCAATTGCCTTATCTTCTACGACCACCCATGTTCAGAGGCAAAGTTCTCCAACACCATGGTTCCGAACCTCAAAAACTCTCTCACTCTTTCTCTCTCTCTCTAACTCTCAAACACTATCTTCCAGTGGCCGAAAATCTCATCTACCCTTTTGACACGGAGACACAGCCCCGCTAACGATTGCTGTCTATCGTCGTGACTTCGACGAGCTCGTCAGAAGTGAATAATAAAGAGAATCACGCCATCGCACCCCTGCCCATAAAAATTCTGATACCTCTCCCAAATGGAACCACCGCATGACCTACCTTCGCCCACTGCTGCCGCCGTCCATTCCCGCCGGCACGAGCCTTCGCTCGCACAGTTCAACAAAATCCAACAGTAATCCAATCCCCCAAAATCAACTCCAATCCCCCTGATCCAAAATCCAACAACAACAAAATTAATTTCATCGTTCGCCGCCCACATGGAACACACACACGCACATCGGAGAGAGAGATGGGGAGGAAGAAGAAGGCGGTGAGGTGAAGGTGGCTGTGGCGCTTGACGACTTTGTTGCAGGTAGGCGGCCGAAGGTGAGAAAGAAGAAGCAACAAAGTGGGGGACGGAGACATGAGCCGAGCAGATGGAGTAAGGGGGAGAGAGGAAGAAAAGTGAAAGAGTGATTTTAATCTAGTTTTGAGGAGGGTTAATCGCAGGGATAGGCATCAGATACATAAACTAGGCATAACAGTGTTTTCACACGGGCCAAGTGCGGGCCGAGATATAAACTCTCAAGCTTGTGTTTTGACTATCTTATTTATCAAACACTTGAGATATATTGTTTGGCCAAGATTATTTATCTAATCTTGGCCTAAGCATGACTATCAAATACACTCTTAATATTTTAACATTTTGTTTGATAAATTTTTGTATAATATTTTTGTTTTAATAAATTCTTGCATTTTTATATTTAATTTTAAAAAGTTTATTTTTAACATATTTGTCTATGTTGTTAATGTTGGTTTACACCCATAAGGCCATCCACAATAGCATTCATTAACCATCTATTTCTTGCACTATTCATCTACTATTTAAAGGCCCCATAACACTTTTTATTCCATCTATTAAATAAGAGACATCACTTGCACCACTCATTCCTTAACCAACTATTACCTTAACTATTCATGAGATCCATCTTTTGATTTTTTATTAATTTATTATTTCTTATATTTATTACATATTCTAATTAAATTCAATTTTTTATTTAATAAAATAAGCGAAATTTATTAAAATATTCAAAATTACATAATAAAAAATGAAAATTACATAATTATAAATCGAAAAATTACATAGTTAAAAATCGAAAATCCTACCAACACATTATTGATAATCAATCATCGAGGGGACCAAATCGAGCGAAAATTTCTTTGATTAAATCGAATTGGAGCCGATCGTGGTTGACGGCATCACGCGACGACTCACAACATCTTTGATAGTCTCGGAATGATTGCGGCACAACTTGATTTGGGGCTTCGCTTGCTGTCGAAGAGCCCACATTATCCTCGTCCGGCCAATTAGGAGCATTCAGCCCTTCGTCCTCGATAATCATGTTATGTATTATTATGCACGCATACATGATATCAGCAATAATTTCGCAGAACCACGAACGCGCATGACCCTTGATGATTGCGAATCGTGCTTGAAGAACGCCGAATGCTCGTTCGACATCCTTATGTGCGACCTCCTACATCTGCGCGAAGCTAGCTTTTTTGGGGTCGGTCGGACAGGAGAAGGACTTCACGAACATGGGCTACTTTGGATAGATTCCATTGGCGAGATAGTAGCCCATGTTGTACCGACGTATATTGGTCGTGAATTGGACCGCAGGTGCCCTACCATGCAATACATCATTGAAGACGTTCGAGTGGTTGAGCACGTTGATGTTGTTGTTAGACCCGGGGACACCAAAAAATGCATGTAAAGTCCAGAGGCGGTGGTCACCGACTGCTTCTAGCACAATTTTTCGGATGAGAGCCTTTGTGGCCGCTGGTGTATTCGGCCCTCCACGCCGTTGGACAGTTTTTCCACTGCCAGTGCATGCAGTCGATGCTGCCAAGCATGCCGGGGAAGCCGTGGTATGCTTCGTGTAGACGAAGCAACTGTTGGCAGTCGAAGGTTGTGGGCGCCCTCAGATATTTTGCGCCGAAGGAGTTGCAAACAGCCTTGCAGAATCACCTCAAGCATTCACGCCCAGTGGTCTCAGCGACGTGCAGGTACTCGTCAAACATATCGGCGCATCTTCCGGTGGCTAGCTGTCGGATGGCCTAGGTACACTTCGCAAGTGTTGAATGGTCCATCTGTCCGAGCGCATTCGGCCGCTATTGGAAGTATTCTTCTCGCACAACCAATGTATTTGCTATGCGCATAAATAATCTCTGCGCATATGGAACTGACGCTGGAAAACATCATCCCCCCAATGTGCCTGGTCGTAGAAATAATCCGCCATCAGTTGGGCTTCGGCAACCTCGCGTTCCCAGTGCACGTACCTTCTGGTGTGTACGACGAGAGGATCCATTGGAGGAGGCTGCAAATAATAATTTGTAGTCGCCACTTGAAACATGGACATGAGTTGCTTCGCGCTCTTGTCGTCGGAATCATCGGAGTTGGAGCCAAAGTGGTATGGATTCAATTTGCCGGAAGATATGAGAAGAAGAAGAAAAACTATGAAATTAAAGAGAAGAGAGAAAAGTATGATAAATTTGCGTGAAATTGAAGTAGGGAGAGAAGAGTTATTTATAGTAGTATAGGAGGATTTTAAAAAAAAATTGAAAACTAGCCGTTTTTGGCCGTTGGGTATTTAATATAATTTTTTATTTATTTTCGTATTTTTTGAATTAAATAAAAAAATATTTAAAAAACTTCATAAAAGTCGCCCACTCGCGGGGGCGGCGAGTGGGGGGCACGCGCCCTTCCTATTGGACGCGGAGGCAAGAGGCGTGTGGCTGGCGGCCCACCCTCTTTCCCTCCGCCTCGCAATGCTCGTCCCGCCCACCTACCTGTAGCGCAGCTCGCTCCCAGCCCATTCCGCCGAGACGGAACGAGCACCCCCACTGCGGATGCCCTAAGGGTAGTCAATAAACTTCTAAATGAAGACAATTTGCATGAAAAGAAAACTGCACATGGCGGTTATTCAAGAAAAAAACAACAACCTATACTTACATATATAAAAATATATACGCATACATAATGTGTGATGAAATGGGATGATACATGCAAATGAAGAAGTTCTTCACAATACTATATTCGTGAACGATAAATAATTGTTCTTAGCACGTGAATATTCTCAATTGTTTCTTTCAATTCGAAAGATAGAGCTGTGGAAAATATAGTTGGATTACCGATTGCGTGATTTCGTTCAGAATTAGTATATTGAGCCTTCGCTAAAAAACGATTAAGTAACTTTTGTTTAAATTGCGTATGCATGGTTGTATACATTTTTCCATCAGTTAACTTCATCGTTAAAAAAAGACCTGTTTACACAAAAACTAGAAACACAAGGATTTATTGGAGCAAGTATTATACAAAATTACCTTTACTGAAATAAAAACACAGTTTTGTGAAACCCATTTGTTCCACATCCTTCGGCTTTACACCCTCTGGTCGAGATCAAAATTTGCAGAAAACTCTTTGGAAAAATTAAGATTTCATATCTGAATACACGAGTTATTAAGAACACAAATAAATTGATGCATGTGATGTTAATGTGGAAGTACATACATTAGCAGGAGTTTACTGGGAAAGAAAATTTTGTGTGCAGATATGAAAAAAAAAGAACCCAAGAAAGAATATGTTCTACGGCTTCAAACAAGAATTTAAAAAGCTTGACAAACATGAATAATAATGAAGAAGAATGGTGCAATGTTGTTCATCATCAAAAGAGAAGAAGATAAAAAGCTGATGAAGCCGGTGTTACAGCTTGTTCAGCTCTCTTCAGTTTTTGGTGTTCTTTCCGAAACATCGAAATTCATTATCGACGACAATTGAAAATATTAAATTTTTATTAAGCGAATAATTTGATTGGGTCGCTTGGAAACAATCTTCATCACTGGGGATCTCAGGAAAAATATTAATGATGTGGAACTTAATTAACGGACATGTTAACGGATTTGATAAATTTCGTTAAGGGATCCAGAGATGTGAAATATGAAATTAAAGGACCTAATAAAACGTAAAAACTATAGAAGGACCTAACAGAATAAAAATTTAAGTTTATGCATGTAGTACTATATATGGTTTGGCCTGAACCAAAATC
Organism: Monilaria moniliformis; assembly: GCA_034509125.1. Classification (NCBI taxonomy): domain Eukaryota; kingdom Viridiplantae; phylum Streptophyta; class Magnoliopsida; order Caryophyllales; family Aizoaceae; genus Monilaria; species Monilaria moniliformis. The sequence goes on from JAYDZE010012257.1 coordinate 8,543, forward strand.
GATAGGGGGCCTCGCCCGTGCTTTCAATGCCAGTGATAAATTTCATGTATGTTTCTTTTTTTTGGTGACGGAACTACAAAATGATCTAGTAATAGACTTTGCCATATATTTCCCTGTGATCCAGTACAAAGAAAGCCAATAGTTGTCTTGATATTAATAGAGCCCAGGTAAAAGTAACTGACATTTAGGCCCAGAGTTTCATGGGCCTTCTCTTTATACTGGACCCCTCTCTCTCTCTGCGCGCGTGCGTTTGTGTGCTTGTCCACTAATAGAACTACTTTTCGTGAACAGAAGGAGTATAAATTAGTGAAGTTTAAGCATGACATTACTAAGCTCACTAGTCATTAGCTATTTGATGAAGGAAAGTGACATATTTTAGTAAGGGAAATGCTTAGTATTTAAATATAATATTTGTTTAAAATGCTTATTCAAATTGTTGTGCGTGTGCTAAGCGATGACTACTGAGACTAAGATAAAATCAAATGATTAAGATATGTCATGAAAGAATGGTTAGCCATAAAAAAATCACGATATTTAAGTCAATTTGTAATTCCGATACGATTTCTAATATACTTCAATAGTAAATCAACGTTTTAATTCATAGCGATGATGCCAAAAAAATTCAAAGATCGTTCTATAATGTGGTAGAAATTAATCTGGAGATTTCTTGAGCTAAGATTTTGTGAAAGCATGTTCACGTTATCTTCGGTTAATATATGCAAATAAATTGGAGGGAAAGAGAGAAATATTATTCATTAGAATAAATCATTCTTCTTATTTTTGAAACATAGAAACATTGTTTTAATGCCACCTCAGTTATGCAACTGCATGAAAATTGCGGTTGATTGGAATTACTAACTAGTATGTTGAGGGCTCATTTAGCACGCAGTATTAAGATAAGGTGAAATATGTTCGACATATATATCTGTAATTATAATATATTAAGGTTGAGTTTGGTAGCTATGTTTAAGCAAGATAAGCACTTTAAAATGGGTTATACCTCAGGTTTGGTTTCCTAGTGTAATAAATTGATGGGCCCGCGTTTGGGCATAAGCCCGACGAAGCCCGAGCTTGATATCGCGATGTAGCTGGTTAATGAATCTGGTCATTTTGGTGTGATAGGCTATCTGCATTGGGGTTGCCACCCAGATTATGAACTTCATTTCCCTAACTATCCCCATTTCTCTTTGCCCTTTTTCTTCCTCAGTTCCCATCGCCATTGCAACCCTAGCACGCACATAAATCCCCAGAGACAAATCGGCGCCATCAACATTTTTCGTCGTATTTCTGGCGCTGCGTGGCAAAGAGAGAGAAAGTCGCTTGGGCAAATTGAGTATTGGAGAATTTTCCAACAATCAGCAAGGTATGAACCCACTGCATGGTAGCGATTCAAATTTTTTTCTGAGTTCTATTTTTCAAGTTCGAATTTTTCCCCTAATTTTATCATCACGTATTGTTCTTATGCTCTTTAAATTCGTATTTGTTTTTCGATTTGAATGTGTTCTGGAATTTTGTCTCTCTTCATCTTTATAAAGTCCTTTTTCTATTAATTTGAATGTGGTCAGGAATTTTCCCCCAAATCAGAAAACCATTCTTCTCCACCTCTTCTCTGCCATCTTCTGCTCCATTCGATTCATTTTGGTGCCAAAAAACTGACTTTCCTGCGCAGACTGCTCTTTGTTTCTCCTCAAACCACCAGTGAGCAGTCAGGTTTAGTTTCAGCACCTCAAATCAATGATGATTAGATAGAATTAGTTTATGATCGCTTG
>JAYDZE010012268.1:0-10310 GCA_034509125.1 Monilaria moniliformis
TATATATATATCAAATTCAATATTGGGGAAATTTTTGGATAAGTTTAGTTGCAAAAATGTCCATATATAAGATCGAAAATGCAATTGATCCCAAAATTAGATATTAAATTGCAAATAACTCTTAATAATAAAACATTCCACTTATGAGCATCTACTAATACAGATATTTGCTTCCAGAAAACATAGTATAGTCTCTAGGGATATCAAATAGTGCAGACTTTTTTGTTTATAAACAATGAAATTTATGGTTCAAAACTTCAAATCCTACCGCATACAAGAAAAATGTTGAAATTTTTCGAGAAGGACTGTTTTACTTTTCAGCATTAGGACTATTGACAATTTTTGATTTTTAAACGTTGCAGCCTTTAATTGAAATGACATAGCTAGCCCCCACTTAACTTATTTCAAACAGAAAAATTCATTGATTAAATAATTTTCTAAAAAGATGAAATGATATAACAACTATGTTCCACAAATGAGAAGAAATATAAGAGTACTAAAGAAATTCGATAAAATATACGCAGATGATATATTCAAATTCAAAATTTATAAATAACAAAAAACTTGTGTAGGCTCTTCTCACCATGAGCTTAAATAAAAAGTTATTATAATTAAAAATAATTATTTTTATGATTAAAAGTGATTTTGTTTAAAGTGACTATTGTTACCAATAAAAGTAATTGTTCTTGTTAAAAAAAAATCATAGTTCGTTTTAAATAAAAAGTAACACTTCTTTTTATTAAAATAACTGTTTGTAAAAGTGATTATTATTCGTAATAAAATTTATTATTTTAATAAATATAAAATACTATTTTTTGAAAAAATTACCAAATCGTTTCGGGGCAAGTTTGACTTGCACGCACAGGAGTGACACCTTTTATAAATTTGGTGAGGAATTATCACCTACTTTTTGCACTCCATATCTTTATTTCCCAGCGAAACCTATATCTTTGCACATATCATCTATGTCGTCTATCGCAAACTGAAATGTTTATTGGGTAATTAGTCTTTTTTTTTAAATCTAAGATCAGTTCATTTTTCGAGTTTTTTTTTTTTTTTTTTTAAGTGGAAGATATACTGATAATAATTAAGATTATCGTCCCTTAAAATGTCCCAAGCTAATTAGGAAAATTAGTAGTCCAACCTAAGAACATGGAAAATATCAATCAAAAAAACTTACACGTCTTCAAAATTTCCCTAATATCAGATAGGAGCAGTTGGTCTTCCCCTTTTGGGTTCATTGATAGAATTTTGAAAATCATAATATTCACATTCTAGAATAAGACTTTTTTATTTTGTAATTTTCATATTAAATTTAAAAACGTGACACGAAATTTGAATTTGAGATTTTTAGACTCCGAAATATTGTGAGCTATATACACATTGGCTTTTGTCTGAATAAAGTGAAAAAGCTATAGAGTTGTTATATTAATTAAGGATTAATTGTATTTTATATTATAATCTTAATTTTGACTCTGTAGAGATGTCATATATAGTCTAGTCTCTAAAATACGAAGTTTGATGTGGATTATATATGCTTGTGCGTAAGTCCTAACCCTTTAAATCTTTTTTTTTTTAGGTTTGAAACTCAAATGTTTCTTTTTTAATCTCTAAACTTTTTCTACCCAAATATTTAAGAGCGTGTTTGACTGAGCTTATAAGTTTTTAAAAAGTGTGATAAAATAAATTTAAAAAATAAATTATAAGCTATGAAAATAAATTTTAATAATTTATAAGTTCTTCAAAATAAGTTTATGATCTCATATTATTTTTCATTATTTTATAAGCAACAATCTATTTATAAAAAAAAATTGTAATTTTTTATGTGTTAAAATAAAAGGGAGGTTGTCCCACATCTATTTTGTGATCAAAGTGAATGAGTTTCTTAAGCTATTTAAGAAACTTAACAGCCTTTGATACGATTGCATCAATCACTACTTTATAGTCTTGTGAATAACAGCCTTTCAAATGCTTGTAATAATATAGGGGGTCGAGTCGAGAGGGAGAGGATATCTATGTGATTGTAGAAATTTATCATATAGTAAACTCCTCTTTGTGGGTCGTGTTTTTTTTTCCTGGATTTAGAACTTCCAAATTAAATTCTTGTGTTGATGGTTGTTGTATATTTTGTCATTCTTATTTCTTGTTTCTTTTTTTCTTCTTCTAAAAGTGAGAAGAGAATTGATATCCTAATAGTGGTATCAGAACCCAATTCATATTTCTTGATATTCTAAGTATGCTATGTGGTTGCAATATTGTCTGATCTTCCGCATCATAAAATATTTTTTTGATAAAGGTCTGTGTGTCTCCTGTGAGACAACTATTCAATTAAGATGGAGAAATGATACATTGAGGCGATTTCAATTTTGGCTTATGGCAAGTGCAAGTCGATGATGTGTTGATATAATCTGATGTACACATGACTTTGAGAGGTAGGTCGGGTTCAACTGGAGATATTATTAAGAAAGATTTTGGTATGAGTAATGAAGATTGAGACAATTTGGATCTAAGACTGGCAAGCACAACACGTCTTTGCTTGGCAAAAAATGTTCTTACAAATGTACATGGAATTTCGAACGCGAATGAGTTGTGGAAAAAAATGGAATATTTATACCAAGCAAAGTGCATTTCGAATCCTTTGTATATAAATGAACAATCCCAACTTTACAGATGGATGGAGGTATGGAAATTTCATATAACTTTAGTACTCTTGATGTCATCTTCTCTGAACTAGTCACAAATTGAGTGAAAATTGAAGATGAGATAAGATGTTAATGCTCATCTTGTCTATTCCACATTCTTATGAATACATGAAACTAATTTTGATTTATAGGAATGAAGCTTTAGTTTTTGCTGAAGTTACAAGATACCTTCTTTCAGATGAGAGAAATCTGATTAGTGAATGGCAGACTTCAACAAAAAGTTCAACAACGGTGACTATTAGAAAATGGATGAATAAGGACTTCAATGGTGTTGTTTTTTGGAAGTGCGGAAAACTGGGATATGCGAAAACTGACCAAGTGGAGCAGTGTCACCAAATAGCTCCGAATGAGAAGCTAACATTGTGATGGATGACGTCTTATGAGGACATGAATATCCTTATGGCATGTCCAACTGTCATGAATAAGAATGTGATGATGTTAGTTGGACCACATGTGCATTGGTTTGACATGGATGCAAGGTGTGTGGTGAAAGTTGTGTCAATGATTGAAAGATTTTTAGGGGGTCAAAAGTTAGAAGTTGCACCATATTTTTCAGCAAGTTTTTCCGACATATGCCAGATAAATTATTGGAACAGTTGATTCTAAATGTTCTACTTATATTGTGGAGTAGGTTTATTTTCTATTTGAGGATGATGGTTCTTTGGGTTAAGAATCATGATTGTCGGTGAAGGCAATGACATTTTTATTTTTATTTTAACAAGATGGAGATTGTTTGAATTTTTTATATGTTAAAATAAAAGCGAGTTTGTCCTACATTTATTTTGTGATCAAAGTAGATAAGTTTTTGAGTTATTTAAGAAGCTCAATGACATTTAATACAATTGCACCAATCACTACTCTATAGTCTTGTGATTAACTTTAGTCACAAGTTCTTGTTCTTAGTTTCTCTTATAAAAATTCTTGATACCATGGTGTAAATTTCTCAAAGGCTTGTAAATTTTTCAAGAAGGAGAGGAATACTATGTGATTGCAAAAATTTATCATTTAGCGAATTTCCCGTCATATATCGTGGTTTTTTTCTAAATTTGGAATTTTCAGATTAAATTATTGTTTTGACGATTGTTACTTATTTTCTCCTTCTTGTTCCTTTTTGTTTCTTCCAGGAATGAATGTGAAAATGATTTTCCAACAAAAATAATTCTACCATTATTTATTATTTCAACATATGTTTTTTTTTAGAGAATATTCTATCAATTTCATCTCTTATCAAATTTCTCCTTATAATTAGAGTTTTTTCTATCTAACTTACAATTCTCTTTTTAATTTATAAGTTCAATAATTCAAATATTTTATCAACTTAAGTTTTGAAACATTATATCGTAAAAGCTCTTAAAATGATAAATTATCTAAAACAAACTTAGCCATACAATACACCCATTAAATCTTCAACCTATACAATAGGATGCATTAATTCCACGTCAGACTTTGACAGTCCATATCATTTTCTTGAATCGGATATTTGTTGTCAGGCTATTAGAACAAAATTTATGTCATTTGTTTAGTTTATTACAGATGATAAATTTTTTGTTCTTGAAGTAATCCATTATTTAAGTATCATTATTACATGATGGCCTTAATCAGTCAATATCTTTTCAGATAATTAAATCCATGTTCTCTTTTCTAAATGCAACAATCAGGTCCTTTAACCTTCAGTGACTGCGGTTTTAACTCTCGCCTTTAAGAATTATTAATTCATTTTTCAGTACAATTTTTTCTTTACCATTAAATAAATTAACAAGTGATCAAAGTACATGAAACAAAATTTAATATACTCATTTTTTGTTAAAATAAATACTCGTTCAATTTTTTCTGTTTAATTGATTTTATATTTGTCAAATTATAGATTTAACTAAACACTGATTATAGTAGTTATATTGCTGTAAATTGAAGTATTGAACTAAAAGGACAAACTTATACAATTTGTATTTGCAACAAATATATTCACAAATTTTCGAGAAGTTTTCTCTTGTATTTCAATGTATTGCATGTTATGTTTGTTTCACAGGTGTTCATTATGGTTGATTATACCTAATTATAATATATAGCAAATTTTAAGTATCTGCTTTTCAATCTTAGTTTCTATTGAGATTAGCCAGGGTTGATATTTAATAATTAAATTTTATATTTCTTTCCATTTCAATTTAATTAGCAAATGTTTATAGGGTGGGTGATATAATAATTAGCTTTTAGTTTGGTAATAAATATTATTAAATTAACAGTTTGAATGGTAAGACACAAGACAAGTGGTATATACAATACCATGGGGAAGTAGGGGGCAGAAGGGAGCAGTTAACCCCCTCATCCGACAGCTAATTTTTCTTTGGAGTAGTTGGGAAACCGCCACGGCTGCTTCCCCGGATGGCCGGAATCTACGGAAGGAGAAGGCCCAACCGCCCAATAGAGGAGAAGAGGCGTGAAGAAAGAATAAGGCTAATTTGCACTTTTGGGTTTGGGCTAAATTCATGATAAAAGAAGAAGGCCCAAGACGAAAGCCTAGTGTCCGTTTATATTCTAACTGGCCAATTGGCCCAATTCCAAATAGGAAGGCAGTCTCCTCTCTCAATTCTCAACCCTTACTCGCGACTTACGACTGTGTCGACGATGCCCCTTCTGCAGTTCTGTTGTGGCTTCTCGTCCCGCCGGCGTTGGCCGTTCTCTGCTTGCCGCTGCGCCGCCGCTTTCCGCAAGAGACAGATCCTCTCTCAAATCAAGCAATTATTCGATTGAATTGGCCCCGACCCGACCCCTTGTATTTTTAGATAGAAATCGTAAAATTAGATACCCGTAAGTTGAATTAGGTGATTAATTAGGTATTGATTGGTGAAGAGAAATTGGTTGCTGACTGCTGTTAAGAATCGAGAAATTATCGAATGAAATCGAGAGATTTGATTTGATAGTTTGGTTTATAATTCTTGCATTGTAATTAGCATATCCAGCATGAAACTTTGATCATACACGTGTTCTATGATTTTAAATGAAAAAAATGGAAATAATGTTCTTAAAAAACAACCACCATTTTTGCAACACCAATTTTTTGAAGTACTTTTCAGTTTCTCTGACAAATTTAATTAGGTGCTGAATTCGTAAGTTAGATTTAATTTTAAGTATTTCTCAATAATTTACCAATTAAATTAATTTATAGTTGTTGTGTTGTGTATTGATCCATTAGGTAAATGGACAATTTTTTTTGAAAAAAGTCTAGAGTTTCAATTAGTTCTTCCAAAATGAGTATTGGACAAAGATCACAGTGCGGAAGAACTTCGGACCAAATAGAAATTGATGATATTTCCAATATACGCTAGTTCTATTTGAATTGTAACATGTTAATTATTTTATCATAAAAAAATATATTGAAATATTATATTTAATTTTTAATTTTTATCATTTTATTCTATTCCTTTTTTTTTTTTTTTTTTAATTTTGAATCTTTCACTATATACATACATCAAACTTATGGAATAAAATCCAAGATTATGTTTTTTCACTTAGGGAAACATTCGATTCATCGGATAATTAGTTATTAAATAATCCTATATATAATTAACGATTCTGAGATTTGATAAAATGGTTCCATTTTTATCTGCACGCGCGCACACACATATATGTACACATATGTAGTGTTTATTTATTTTAATTAGTATACGCGTGTGATGTACGGTGATTATGATTTAGCACTCATTTAATGTACATGAATATTTTATAGTTTTTAGTTTAATCTAATAAAATTAAAATTTAATTCCTAACTTATAGTTAACACAAAGAAAAAAAAAGTAACGTAACAAACATGAAAAAGTAAAAAGCAGTAGATATGAAGATGATTCACGATACATTATTTTCTTAAAAGATGGAGTAAATGTATCAATTATTCAATTATGGCCCTTCTAAAACAATGTAGTTTTTAAAATTTAAATATGGAAATGTAACAGATAATCAAAAATATATATAAACATGATTTAGGGGTGTTCACGGTTCCGAAACCGCCGGTTCTGGTATCGACGGTATTGGAATCGTAACCGAACCGCTAAGAAAATTGCTGGTTCCGGTTCCAGTTCCAAAACCGCCGGTTCCGGTTTCGAACCGCCGGTTTCTGGCCGGTTTTCGGCAGTTTCGGTTCCGGTTTTGCCGGTTTTTTTTAGAGTTGATTGAAATTGGACCTCGAATACGAGTATAAGTAAATCAATAATTAACAAATTGCAAACTACAATAATGATTAATAAATAAGAGAAATTATATAACCGCACTTCTAATTATCTTAAATTTTAAGATAATTGGATGTCCAGTTATATAATTTTTCTTATTATTGTCCAGTTCCAAAACCGCGGGTTTTGCAGCAGAAACCGGCGGTTTTGGCCAGCTTTGTCGGCCTAGCTCCTGCCACCCTACCCCCTACCCTGCTACGTAAAAAACCGGCGGTTTAACCGCCGGAACCGTCGGTTCCGATTTCGAAAAATTGAAACCGTAACCGAACTGCCGGAACTGATTTTCCGGTTCCGATTTAACCATTTTTACGGCGGTTCCGGTTCCGGTTCCAAAACCGTAACCGGCGGTTCCAGTTCCGGTTAAAACCGCCGGTTCGGTTTTAACCGCCCACCCCTAAACATGATATAGATAAAGAAAAAAGGTAGTGAAATATATATTTTTTGAAATATTGATATAAAAGCTTACTTTAATAGCCATTAAGATGATTGTTCATATTTAAAATATATACATTAGAAAAAAAATGTACTATTTAAAAACCAACAATAATATGAAAGAAATCCAGTAGTGTATAATAAATAAGTTGAACTATTGAGACAAAAGTTCTTATTTATGATTTAGCAAAGAAATTGAGAAAAAAGTTATAGCCTAATGTCATATGGTCTTTAAGATTATTGGTCCAATAAACAAAAAAATTCATGAAATATATTGAATATCATTAAAGGAAAATATAAAAAATTGTTGCATAAAATGTTCAAAATATTTTGTGAACTAAATGTTCAATAAAATCAAACATTCAAATAACATTATATAAAAAAGTAGCTATAGAGGAACATAGTTACCAAAAAGTATTAATATTAATAAATTATAAATTTATTTCCTTTGTCATTGTTGTTTTCGTTTCTTTTTTCCTTTCCCTTATTTATTTTTATTGGCATAAATTTATTAATTTTTTTAAATATATATTATTTAAAGATATTATTTTATTGATACAATTATATTATTTGTGTTGAAAATTAAATATAGATACAATAATTAAGATGTAACACATTGATTAGGTTTACTAAAGCTAAATCAACTAATAGTACAAAACATATAACCCTACATTAAATAAAGTTAATTAAGTTTAATAGTTATAAGACTCATAACATTTAATTTATTAATAAAAGCTAGTGACCAATTACTTAAGGTAACCTCAGAAGCTAAGTGACTAAAATAACTTATGACAATGTTAGCAATATAATTAAATGTAAGCTAATCAGTAAACGATATTTCATGGAGTATAATATATTTATAATTAATTTTCAGAAATGGAAAGGTGTAAATAAATGGAAAATAAGAGGTTTCTAATTACAGATCCACAACAACTACTACTATTATATATTACATAGATAATTCAATCATATGCTCAGTTTTGAGATTTAATACTAAACTATTTGGACAAACAATTTAAGGAACTAAGTGCAATAAAAAAACAATTATGTTAACATTTACAGCATATTATAAATTATCAACAGTATATAGTTTATCATAAGTAAGATTATAAATATTTGTTTATACATAATATATATTACATTACCAAAAATGAATTTGTATCTAAGTACAAAAATATAACTCAAAATCAAATTAAAATTACAATAGAAATTACTGTTTTAACAAAAAATATTAATCATCCGTCAATTTTTTTATTTAAAGGACTATAAATATGCAAAATGTTAGATCTTTCCTGCAAATTACTCTCTGCATTATCTAGTTGTTTATTAGTTATTTATTTGAATAAGGAGTCTTATTCTTAGTAAAGTCTTCGAGATATAGTTTGAGTATGTTTCGAAGTCTTTAGTTTATTAAAAGTTTTAGTTCTAGTTGAAATTTTTAGTAGAATCCATAAATATGTTTATATTTATTTGTTGAGGTGTCCGAAAAATTGGTTTAAGTCCAGCAATTGTTGTGTGCGCTCTCTGCGGAGTGTGCCCCTCTTCTGAAGAATTTATCGAGTGTTATTTATTCTTTGTCCAGTTTCGTTTAAATACAATTATCGTTATTGAGTTATGTTATGGAGTCTTTTCCTATTTCTTTGTGCTGTCCAGTGAGTTGTCCAGCCAACAGCCGCCTACCTCTACCAATTTGCCATGCCGCTTGTAGTGATATGTTTCCTACGCCGATATCTTATTATGTGCATTCGGTGCTTCTGTCTTTACCTCCGTATCTAATGGTGCGGTAAACGTGTCTTGCGCGAGGGTGAACGTCCCTTGCACGATGGTGCAAACTCCAAGCCCCGGAATACGGCTCGACCGATTGGAGAAAGAGGTCGAATCCCTAGACACCAAGTTTGACGCACTTCCGCGGGAGTTAAGGGCAAGTCGACAACCCGGGCCCAATCCAAAAAGGGCCCAGCAGCACCTTGGTATCTCCAGCTCCGATTTTGTGCCTTCCGTTTCTCTGCCCAACCACAGTTGCAGGTTCCGCCACCAGATGATGTGTCGTTTCTTGCTCATGTTGTAGTCGCCGCGCCCGCTGCTCACGTCGATTCAATGGAATTACAGACCGTGACGCAAGACGTTTCCCCACCCGCTATTTCCAGTCCGTTTCTTTCGCGGCATACCATGCACCTCTTGTCTCTTTCTGTGGCATTGCCTGCCGCTCTTGTCTAGTCACCGATTGTGGGGATTAGGGGTGTGCATCAGTCGGTCGAACAGGCTGATCCAAAAAATACAAACGGACCAACCGACCGCCCACTTGTTTTTCCAACCGAACCGACATATCCCACTATAAGAGAACCGAGCGGACATTGGAGGTAGTTTTTTGGTCGGTCAACTGAATCGACCGAATTTTAACAATTAAAGCAAGTTTGCACACCGGCCGCTAGTATTATTTGTTGGATTTAACTCCTAAATCTCTATCATGATTAACCGAGATTAGAAAGATCTGAATGCGGAAGCGTACCTGAATCCATATAAATCTTGATTTGATGTTACAGCCTTCCAAACGATCAGTTACCCCAAATGAAAACCCTATATCTTCTGCTGAGAGAATACAGAAAGCGTTTTGGTGGTAACCTCGTTTGGGGACCATAACCTCACTTATATAATTATAAGCTTTCCTTTACTTTCAATTCGGTCCCTCATCAAATTGAAAATCACTTTATGGTATCTACACTTTATTCCATGATTTATTTAATACTCTTATTTGACCCATAACTTAAAACCTTAATTGATCACTTTAATTTGGGCCTCTTAAAGATAGCCATGCACATTATAATTTGTCATGTGGTAGCCCAATATTAATTTCCTAACAATCTCCCACTTGGGCAACACATGACACCGGATAAATGTGTATTACCTGAATGAGCTCAAACTTTGCTATCATATGTAAGAGTATCCTTAAACAATC
>JAYDZE010012279.1:0-10310 GCA_034509125.1 Monilaria moniliformis
TATTATTGTATTTAATTTTTATTTTTTGATCATTATGTTCAATTTATATAATATTATTTGTGTTTAATTTTATTTTTTTATTTCTTCTTGGGCCCCGCAGTCTAAAAATTCTGGCTCCGTCACTGGCTGCAGGCATCCTACATCGGAACCCTAGCTAATACTAAACCATGGTGTTGCAATACATTCGGACAATTCGGTCCCAAACTAAATCGAACTCTAATTAATAAACTGGAAAATCAAACTGCCTCAATTAATTATCTTGCCATACTGAACTGAAATCGAACTAAAATATTTGATTAACTATGGTGCAATTTGGATTAAACCATATTTTTCTCGGATTTTTATGAACTTGTGCTAAAAAGTTCTAATTTTAAATACACTAGTGTTACCACGTGAGATGCACGAGTATTTTATTTGCTTTCTGAATTATTTATTTGAGATTGCGAATAATTTTATTATATAAATAATAATATTGAGAAATGCCCATAGCAATAGTTTACGTATAGAACAAAAAGTATATAAATTCAATAAATATTACATTTTCTGATAATATTACTACCATTAATATTAAAGTTTTATATTTTTAAAAAATATTCGATACTTCCGATAACAACAAACTGATAGAATTCAGGGTTTAACGAGAGCGGGATAGAGAGAGAAAGAGAGAGATATAGATAAATAGAGTTTATCGGGATACATTTTGAATCAATGGTAGGGGAGTGCAAATTGCAAATCGTAGTTGAATTAATATGTTAAAATCAATGCGTTGTCACATTACACATACACAATTTAAGTGCAGGACAACAAAATTACAAAATTAGTAAATTTGATCAAAATAATATATTAAATCATAAATTTTGAAAAAAAAATTATAGACAACATTAACGATATAATCACAAATACCATCATCAACGTTACATACTAAGTTATACAAAAATTTTGCTTAAACAACATCTTAAGACTTCATATATTTCCATTCATACAACAAACTGAATACTATGAAGTTTTTTTTCATTTACCCGATCGTTCTTCTTAGAAAAAAGGAACCACAATACGAACATGTAAATAATGAACCGTCAATATCCAATAATCTACAAAATAAAAACAAAAAAACAAATGCAAAATAATATAGACAAAATAATTCTAAGAATTTTATAAATTTTATTACAAATACTTACATATACACATATACTTACAACTATTATAAATATAAAATGAATACTTTTTAACAAATTACGTGGTAATATATAATAATGATACCTTGGATCTCGACTGAATTTAATAAATAAAAATGTAGAAATTAGTAAATTACAAAAACAAAAATACAGAGAACCAAGGGTGCAAAGGCAAGAAAGATAGAAGACAGAGAGACATTGTAACATAAACCTATCAACTAAAAGCACGTGTCCCACATGTTGACCAAAAGTTAAGAAATATATTCAATGTTTTATAAATTGAACTAATAAAAGCGAACATGCCAAGGGAATCGAGCCATCCACCGATACTGATATGTCCAAAAGGTGTAGGTCATCATTGTCTATTTATCCATCTCTCCATTCTATACCATTGTCTATTTCATTCTACATTATTGTCTAGGCCACTTACAAGTCGGAAAATCCATCCACTCACGAGTTTGATGCTAGGTTTGATCATCGGTTGCTGCAATGAGATAGGTAATCTAACTTTATTGCAAATGCCTGAGTCCCAACAACCATCAACTCACCTACATTGTGGCATAATTCTTCCATATATAAATACTCAAAGTAACCCTCATTCTAGGGCTAACGTAGAATTTATTCTATGGCGCATCACTCTAGGGTTTCTTCGAAGAAACCATATCTCTATCCGGTTATTAATTTTCCTTCATTTTTGCTTTACAAACCTCACCAAATTTTTACCAAACGTCATGTTTTTCGGCCAAATCAATGGACCTCCATCACCACTTGATGGAGGCCTCAATCTCCTCTCGATTGTTCGGTCGGAAATGGCCAAATTTTGGCTATTTCAGTACCATCTCAAATGGTTTTAACCTTTACGAAATTCAATCTTTTTTCCGAACAATCGACGGACCTCCATCCCCATTTGATGTAGGTCTCACTGTCCTCTAGATTATTCGGTCGAAAATTTCCAAACTCATCCATATCTGTAAATTTTATTTATATGGTGTTCGTGCAACATCGATTTTTTGGTCGCAAATGACCAAAAAAATGTAAATTTATACCCCCATTTACGGTGCAATTTTTGTTTTCATATTTTTTGTTATTTCTCATATGTTTGTTTCATATGACTTCTATTGTCACGTGGAACTATCAGAATACTTAGGATTCATGTTTATCAGGGATTCTCAAAGTCAGATCTACACAATTTCAAAAAAAATAATAATTTGTTTTTCATTTTTTCTTGTTTCTGCTATTTCATTCCGTCAGATCTAACTCATATTGTGAAGTTGAACTAACAAAATAAACCGGCCATGACATCTGGCCGAGTCTTCATTTATTTTTATTTTACTTTTATTCTTCTGATTTATGCTATTCGATTGTGCGTAATCTCACTATTGCAATGGTGTGGAAGCAACGATATAAACCCACTTTAGTGGCTAGCCCGCCTTCTGAAGTTCGATGTACACAATTTTATATTTATAATTTATTTATTTCTTTTTTTCTATATTTCGGTATTTCATTTTAATTCGTCTCAGTCCTATGCATTTTTTTGCCACAGCTCTGATCCTCATCGTTTTCTAAGCTGTTTTTTTGCCACAGCTCTTGATAATTGATTTTCAGTTAAATTGTGGACGAAATAAGCAATTTCTGCTAAACTGAATAAATCAATTTCTTGAATATCAAGATGTTTTTTATTTCTAAAAATTGATCTTGTAACGTTTTGCATGAACTTTGTTCATTTTTAGTTTGTAGTTGTTGTTTGGTTCTTCTTTGATATTTCTAGTGTTCAAATATTTTAAACTTTATTTTGTTGCTATGCATTTTTTTTCTGAAATGATTGTTATTTGCTTGTTGATCAATCTTCTAAGATGTATGCATATATGTATGTATATATATTTGAATGATATTTTCCGTAAATATAGTCAGCTTGCCGCGGCTCCACTCTCATTACTCTCGTTTTTTTCCCTCATTCGAAGTAAGTTTAATGAAGTATAACATTTTATTAATGCGAACTGTATTAATTAATTAGTAATTAAGTTTGCCTTATATCTAGATTTTATATATGCGTAGATGAAAATTAAGCTCGACAATTTTCAGCTTTTGGTTAGACATCAACAAAAGCATTAAGGTTATTTCATCAAAGTTGCAAAAAAAAAACAGGTTAATTTAATCAAAATCATGACTTGATCCCAAATACTTGAAAATAAATGACCTTTTAGTTGAAACGAGAGATCCTATTGCAAAACAAGATTTAGATTGAATTTCAATTATACCTCAAATATTTCAACTTATTTGTTAATATGACATTTAATTAAATTAGTATATTAAGTAATATCTTTGTATTACAATGGTATTGAAATTTTTTATATTCAAATATACATTTAAAAAGTTAGGTTACACAACTAAACTTGCATAAGTTAATTAAAGAATGAGTGTTAAGCTTGAGTTTTATGGTAGTTGTCGACTTAATTCGATTCAATTACAGTTCTGAGATTATATTAACCATGAAAAGTAGGCACAAACATTTAAGCATATAAGAGTAGTTTTTCAATTTTCCCCATATAAATTATCATTATATATGAAATATTTTATAATCATTCAACTCTATTAGTTAACTAGTGTGAATTTTATATATGAAGTGTGTGGAACACACACTCTCTCCGTTAATTATAATAAAAAAAGATGATATAGATTATTATTTTGCAACATATAATCTGAATTAATGATCTACATTATGCATGCCTTCTTTGCCACGGAATCAACCACATCATGCTCAATTTTAAATCACTTATACTAGCTATGATATTTTTTTATTATTTTTGTTACATTTCATGATACACATCATATGATTCATGGTGTAGGATAGAAGCACAATGGAATAGCATATAGAATTTCAACTTTGCTACATACTAACAAATGGACTTTTTATTTCCAAATTTTCAAGAAGAGAATGTTTGCATAAAGGCCTAAAGTGGAACGTCCCAAAAAAGTTAAAATAATGAAATAAATCAATACTTTCCTGAAAAATCTTTTAGCTTATGAAAAAAAATAATCCAACTAGTACATATATGTGAGCATATTTGAACTTATCCCACCGTTATGGAATTCCGTGAGGAATTTTTTTCGAATTCACAATTGAATTAAAAGACCAAATTGACCTCGATTCTCCGGAAAGAAGAACAAATAGACAAATCCAACAAACAGCCATCCATAATATTTATTCTCTTTTGTTTCCACACATATATATAGAGACCAAACTCCGGCACACATCTTGTACTTAAAATGCTGTCAAATTTTGAAGCAAACTAGCCATGGATTCTCCGCCTTCTCTCTCCGTCCTCGATGACGCGCAGCCGAATCGAACGCAGTCCTCCGATAGGTCTCAGCCGCGGCAGGAGGAGGACAACAGACACTCCCCGCCACCTACCACTTTCAAGAGCGGCGTTAGACCTTACATTAGGTCTAAAATACCGCGGTTGAGATGGACGCATGATCTTCACCGGTGCTTCATCAACGCCGTCGACCGTCTAGGAGGAGGCGATAGTAAGATCTTGCACACATAAATCATGCTTGTTTTCTTTTTGGGATATTTGTGCTTAATATTCTTCATTAAATTCTTATTTTGCACACCACTAAAACTTTTGCCTTATATACATAAACTTTCAATTATTTTGTTTTTCACAAGATTGTCGATTGCCCTTAATTAATACTGAGGTGGATGCCTAAAATGTTTACATGACTTACATGACCGATGTACTAAATGACATAGTTGGATGTCTACGCCACTTCAATTAGCCATTAAGGCGTTAATTTGCCATTTTAAATAGTTACGATGACATTAATTCGCCGAAATGTGACAACCATGTGAAAAAATAGAAAATTCAACATTTGTGTGGGGTAGAATTTTTAATTCATTGTAAAACTAAAATTATGTGAAAATTCGTACATTTAGTCACAATTATATAAGTTGATCAATTGATTGCATGTGCATGGAGATAAAAAATGGTACGTGTTTTTCATTTTTTTAACTTTGATAATTAGGAACGAATAATTACGAATTCTTTTGAATTTTGATTGGAAAAGCAGAATTAATTTAGTATATTCATTTCGTTTGGTTACATTGAATTTTGGTGATAGTGGCAACTCCGAAAATGGTGCTGGAGTTGATGAATGTGAAGGGGCTGACTATAACACATGTCAAGAGCCATCTTCAGGTTGAAGACAAAACCCTTCTTCTAGGGCGATAGAATTCTTTGAGAAAATATTTTTGAATAAATATACATATATATTTAAGGTACGTTTCATTTAATAGTTTATCTCATTCTTTCTGTCACGGACAGATGTACAGGAGCGTGAAGCATGAGCTAATCATACAAGGTATGTAAATGCTAGTATAGTACTTCCACATGTATTAAAGGCTCATCTACTTCCTAAATCATTTAATAATTTTCTAACCATTAATTGTATGTATTTGATACTTATAATATTGTTAGTGTATGTTGTATCCTCAAAACAAAAAAAACTAAAATTATAGTTTAATATCCAAACTATCGACCTTATGACAAAAATATCTTGAACTATACCTAATTTCAACTTATAATTGAACTATCACGAAAAAAAATTATCTTTTTAAATCTTAAGCAGTGAAACGACTTTACTTGATGCAAGCTCATTCCTAATATATTCTTGTTAAAATCCACCTCAACATCTAACGAGCCACAAACTTTTCTATAATTGAAAAATAATTTGGAATGTATTTTTAAGTTTTATGGTAGTTCGGATATTTAATTGTAATTATGTATAATTTAAGATATTTTTATTAAAATATGATGTTCAAATAATACATAGTTACTGATATTTCTTCTAGAAGGTCTAGAACTTGGATCTTAAAGTGATTTTTCTTTTAAATTATCTTGGAGCATATAGTGAAATTTATGTCTAAACTTCAGCATTCATTAATTAAATGAGACGGCACACCATAATTTATTCGTTTTGGATCCTTTATCCCAACGATTTTTGTATTCCACACATGTCCACTATTAAAATTCATTATTTGAGTAACATTTAACGATTAATATGTTGGTTTTTATTATTTATGCCTATACTCTTTACGAAAGCATACATTTATTAAATGAGATGGCAAGGCATATTTAAATTCGGCTAGGATTTGTCCCAATATTTCTTTAATTTTCTACTATTAAATTCATTATTTGAGTAATATGTATTATTAAAAATAATCATATTATAATACAATAAGCTCTAATTAACATTTATTACTAAAAATGGAAGTTTAAAACATAATTATATTCGATCTAATTGACAATTTCAACATTAAGCTAGAATGTAAAAATCAATTTTGAAAATATCGGAAATAAACTATTTTTTAAAGTGAGATAAAAAAGATGGGCACGAACATGTGCGATAGAGGATCCAAGTGCTTCAAATTTCTTACTGAAAGTAGACAAATACTTGGTACGGATATATTTTTATTTTATTTTATTTTCTTTCATCGTTTCTTCTTCAATTTTAATTTTGAATACATTAGTTTAATTTTTTATTATTAATTGGGATTTATTCTATTCAATTAAGATATATAATTATATTTTATCATTTAATTTCATTTTTATAAGTTAATAATTTCATTTTTCTCCTATGCATATATGATTTTAGAGTGCAAGTATTGTTCCTTATACGGATCACGATTACCATATTGATGTACGTACGTGCAGAAGCTACATTTGAAAGGAAAAGGAAACTGCAAGCTACATCACAACAAAACCGTAATTTTCATAATTCGCATTCCATTCACAGCTGCAATTGCGGATTTCTAAGCAAAGATCTACTTAATCAAGACCCATGCAGTCTCCTTAATCCTGAGACGAAAAGATATCCTCCAAGATGGTATTGTAAAAATTAAGTTTTCGTATTTTATTGCTAAAAAATTGTGTGTTACTCAACTATTACGACTTGATCATATGCAGGCAAGATGTGAAATTGAAACAGATGGAATTCGACCGAGGTTTTGATCACTCTGTCGTGCTCAAGGACTTCCTCAGCTACGAACCTCCTGTAAATAATGTTAGTATTTTGAATTCACGTAAGCCGTTGATTTTTAGGGGTAATTGCGCCTACATATATGAACTTTCATCAAATTATAGTTTTGCACATCACTAAAAATTCTGCCTCCAAATGAATTAACTTTCAATTGTTCTAATTTTTCATGCGATTGTCAATTTTCATATAATTAATGTCATCCTGGATAGTTCAAGACTTAAAGTGGCATGAATATGCAACTACATTTAGTATATCATGTCGTTTAAGTCATGAAGACATTTCAGACATCCATCTCAGCATTAATTTGGGGGCAATTGACAATCATATGAAAAATTAGAACAACTGAAAATTTGTGTATTTGTAAGTAGAATTTTTTATTCACATGCAAAATTAAAATTGAGTTAAATTTTTGTATGTTATACATTATTTTAGAAATATATATCCATATTTTCAGATGTGCAAGGAGAAGCCGAAAGCTGTGGGGGACTATGCGGCCTTCAAAGATGCAAATGACATCTCTCTTGAACAAACTCTTGGTTAATTGGGTCGATTATTTGTGTGATTTTAATCGAATTCTGTCGCATCTAGCATTTGGTTTTAATATCGGAAGATTATTTCTCTAATTAATAAGCGAATTAGATTAAGATTGCCTTGCATTTCTTCCCATATTCAACTACTAATTTAAGTTTCTGGTAATTTTTGGATATGTTGGAAGGAAGCTTCCATGAATCCATGGGTGTTGGGCACGCCCGCACGCCATTGGGCGCGTGGGTCTGCCAAAAAATATTCATAAAGAAATATTGTTTTTTTACTCCAATATTCATTATTGAAATAAGAAAAAGCTTATGTAATAGCCTAAATTGTCAAAGACTACGTCAGCTTTACGCGAGATCTATAAAATATTTACTGCAACTTCATGAGCGCAATATCATGAGAAAAGCTTGCTCGCAAACTCGTTAATGGTTTTCCCTTTGACCGAAGAATCCTCCGCTAGATTTCTGAGCTCCGATAATCTCTTTCCTAACTGCAAAGCCACCTTTATCTCCTCCATTTCTCCATTCTCTCTTCTCTCCAAATCATCTTCCTTCAAGTAGTATTATATCAATTCTTCCATGAGTTTGAAGAATCCGACATTGCTTCTGTACATTTCAAACACCATTCCCACTTGTCCGCCATGCCCCAACGAGTTTGCCACCGTGGCCAAGCCCCCGCCACCAACAGGCACGACGACAGCCCACCACCGTGAGAATGCAGTGCTGAACCGACGGAGGCCATACCCGTCAGCACATGAGCGATCATGGCTAAGAATTTGTTGAGTTTTAGTGTCCTTTCACCCTACCTCAAGTAATCTTCGACGTATTGTAGCCTTGATTTGTTTTAGGCTGTTTTCTTCTGTTTTATGACCACCACAAAGCGGGCTTTACAGTAGCCCGGAATTTATCGAGCATGGCGCCACTGAGGAGAGGGAGTGCTAAGACCTTGTCGAGAGCAAACACTTTGTCCCTGAATTCCTTAACATGAATAGGAGTTGGATTTCCAATTGATAGAATAGTTTGAATTTGAATGTGAAGTTGTTTGAACAACCTCGGTGCGTTGTTCTTTCTGCTAGCTGAGATGGTTGGATTTTGTTCACAATCGAAAGCATTGCCGTCGCTGCTACGTACATCACTGTCGATGAAGACGTCATGGCGGTAGCATCGCCTGTTAGAAAAATGAGAAGATTAGTCTACATAATTAGACGATCTTAGTTGATACCTTTTCCTTAATACAAAGTTTCCTTGTACATATGAAGGGTATGTAATAGACGAGGATAATTATCAATTAAGCAATACAAATCGAAGCCTTTCTCAAACATGTCTCCAATACCATTTAACATGGTATCAGAGCGGACGGTCTTAGGAACTCAGAAATCAATTCATACAGTTCCGTCTAAACCTTTCCCGAACCTTTTTTTCTCAAAATCCCTGCATCGAAACAAGATGTCAGAAAATCGGTGATACAACAAGCAGCACAGAAAATCAGAATGGAGGAGGGAGTAGTGTTCATGATGCATTGACACTCCAACTAGCAAACCTCTTACGGAATAGCCTCGGAGTTGCGATTGGAGGTAATTCCGACAAGTTATCAATCGGACTCAAACTTAGTGGTGATAATTACCCACTATGGTCCACTTTAATGAACAAGACCATCGGTGGAAGGGGAAGGGCTTCTCACATCACTGGAGTTCCTCTTCCCCCATTACCCACAGATCCTGCATACAGTCAATGGGAACAAACAGATCAATGCGTATTCACTTGGCTGATCCAGAATATTGAAACAAGCCTAGTGAACAACGTCTCCCAATATCCAACTTCAAAAAATTTATGGGATGGTATCGCAGTAACATATGGCAGCGGAGGAGACGCGCTACATAAACGAGCCAACACTATGAAATAGGGCAATTTGACTTTAGAAGAATGTTGGAACACATTCCAGAAGGTATGGATGACGATCGATAGCCGAGAACCCAACCCAATGAAACATGACGAGGACATATTGATCTACAACAGAATTAATGAAATCAAAAAACATTACCAATTTCTTATCGCAATCGGTGATAGGTATGAATCGGTAAAGGATTTGGTTTTCAACCAAATCTTTCAAACTCATGTTTATTACCCACCACTCCTCTTACCTCTCCCTTATTGCCATCAGCTCCCTCATTTTCCAATAACTTAGGTTTTCAACCCTAGTCTTTGAACCAACATAAAATTGATCCCAATATTAAGCATAATTCTGATATGACCCCTCTACCATGTCATAATCGTTTTTCTGCTCTTCCAAAAATTTTCCGCAGCCTGTTTAGCCTACGAGATAGAAGAAAAAAAGATTTAAAATGGATTTTTGATTGTGGTGCAACTGACACCATGACCTTTGATGCCTCTGATATCCTTGCCCCATCTACACCAAAGAAAACACATGTCCAAACTGGCAGTGGACACCTCACTTCAGTTCAAGGAGCCGGCACAATTCAAATATAGCCGACCTTAAAAATCTCTAACTGTCTTTATGTTCCATCTTTGTCTCATAAACTATTATCCATTAGTCATGTCACCA
>JAYDZE010012290.1:0-10309 GCA_034509125.1 Monilaria moniliformis
ATAATAATAATAATAATAATAATAATAATAATAATAATAATAATAATAATAATAATAATAATAATAATAATAATTCTCACACCAACCACTTTTGATTTGTTTATTTGTTCATTGGTACATGGGGAGTTATGAATTGCTACATGTACATTACTGAAGTACTGAAGTAGCTCACTTTTTAAGGATGATACAAATAATATTAGAAACAAAATATATTTTAACTAAACGTATAATATATTTTATGGTGTTTGGACCCTTCATTTTAACTATATGTTTGGAGCTCAAATTTTGACACTCATACGGACAAAATTAATGGAGACTTTTGGAACTCATTATTTGGAGTGTCATTTTCTTGTATCGTCATATTTGTTGTCTGGGCGTTTGAAATTTCAGTTAAATCCATTGAAAATTTCTAGCTTCACCGCATCCGACTCTTGACTCAATTTTCAATCGTTGCACATCCAACGATAAACTTGATAATGATTTCCAAAATCCGTCAACTAATTTTGAGTTTTAAGATATTAGTGTTAAAATCTCAACTCCAAGCACATGGTACAAAATATAAGTATTTAATTGGTTAAAAACTGTAAAATCGACTCTTAATTGCAACAGTTTAAAATTTGGATCGAACTTACAACAATGTTTAACATTTAGGATTAAATAAGTAATTATCTCATGAAATTATATAGGTAAAGTTTGTAGTTGTGATTAGTGATTCCAATATGACTCTGAAATCACATAATTAAAGAAACCTAATATGTCTATACGTAGAGATGTCAATTTAGTCTGAAACTCATAGGTTAATCCTATTTAATCCGACCATTCAATACGATTAGGACAAAAAAATATAATTCGAAAAAATTCCAACTCGAGTGACCCTAAACCGAATAGCCCACAACCAGATATAGTTGGCACGAAGATAGCCCGAGCCTCATAGGATCAATCCGAAAAAAATTAGCGAGTTCTCATTATTTAGTTTTCAAACTTCATTACTTTTAGTTTTTTTCAAACATCATTACTTTAGTTTTTTCAAACTTTTAAGCAAGTATAATATGATTTTTTTTTCAAATGTATGTAAAAAATATTTTATTTCAATATTCAAAATATATATTCATCATTTTACTCTTCAATATTTTACTATAGCATTTATTATAAAATATTTAAATTCAAAAACTAAAAAAATGATAATTATTTAAGAAAAAATGTATGTTCTTACTTCTCTAAGAGTTACATATTTAGTTTTGAGTTGAAATGACATTTATTTATGGATACATTTTTCTTTGTTACAAATATATAATTATCAATATTAATATATTAACTGAAAAATAAATAAAAAAGTTTAGCTCGATTGGCTTAATGGGGATTTAATTCCAATGAAGGAATTTCCCTTTCAGGATCTTTTCATGTTAATGTAGAAAAATTAAATTAAACAAAATCATTTAGAATTTAAATCCTAAACATGCATACTACGGATCTGAATACTTACTCAAAATTGATCTCCAAAGATCAGAAGATTGCTTGCGCTTCTCCACGTGAAGATCTTGAATATCTACCCTTGATCTTCTGACATATTCTCAATTCTAGGTTTTAATATTGGTGTATGCAATAACTATCAAACCTATAGAACTAGAGAAGGATAAGAAAATAAAGTACTGCAGAGAGAACTGCAGAAAATGAACGTGTGGCGTAAATGTATGTTTTTATTTTCTTCTTCTTCTCTCCTATTTATAGAATAT
The DNA here is from genome assembly GCA_034509125.1 of Monilaria moniliformis. NCBI lineage: Eukaryota > Viridiplantae > Streptophyta > Magnoliopsida > Caryophyllales > Aizoaceae > Monilaria > Monilaria moniliformis. The sequence goes on from JAYDZE010012290.1 coordinate 1,734, forward strand.
GTATAGGCTAGGTTAAGGATCCAAAGACATTTGAACTAGGCCGCCCTATTGAGTTTTTACTAATTAAATTGAGCCTCAATTTAATATAAACTCAATAGAATATTAATTTGGACCACTATAGTAATTAATATTGACTTACCCATCCAAATCCAAATTACGAATAATTTAGGCTTCCTTTTAATTAATTTATTTGGTGTGTTTAAGATTCTAATATCCATTCATTAATTTAAGTCTGTTGCTGACTTTAATTAATTAATATATTTTACCAAGATTGGTCTAGTTCAAAAACTTCATTCATTATACTTTGGAATAAATTCCAAGCCGACCGGGATTCTGTATAATAAAATCTTTTCTAAACTCCTCTTGGGGATATTATCAACTCGTACTATCTTGGGACACGATTCAATGCAATAACAATTCTAGCACCGTTAGACATTAATTATCATTGCCCAAGATATTAGGATTCTTGGGTTACGAAAAACCCGCACATTTTGATAAGTCAAAGCAGTGCATAATTAATATCGTATGCTCGATGTTATATGCAAGGATTAAGAAACGAATAATCACCGAGACCTTGTCTTTTAGTAATCAGCAAGAAAGACTTATCTAAACGTGAACTCATTCAGTGTTATACCACACCAGTGTCATTTGTTTACCAAGGTTAGTAAATTTTGGACTGACACTGCAATCTTTCACGATAGATAGTCAAAGTCTATCTAGGTTGTGAAACTTAATTTTCTTCTGCAAGGCAGCGACTGAGAGACCTTTACTGATAACCTGATCACTATTCAGTCTACAATGCAGAAGACCTAGATGTGTTTGCTCAATCATAAGTGGTTGTAAAACAACATAATATGAAATTTCAACCCAATGTGACGAAATAATTTTTTTCTCATAAATTAGGATATAAAGTTTACAAATACACAAGCAACTCGAAGTATGCTATTCAGTATATACCCTAACAATCTCTCACTTATACTTAAAACATGTTTTTGAATATACACTACTTCCTATTCTCATACTCATACTGAAAGCAGGTCTAGGTCCTTGACGCATCTGACTCTCATCGCTCCCACATGATGGTTGAACGCTGTGCCAGTAAGGCTCTTAGTGAAAGGATCTGCACAACATTCTCTTCTGGCGATCACGGATAACCTTGATTCTGAGAATGTGTCCAAGTTCTCCCATATCCTTCATCTCGAATTGAGTAGACAAACACCCTCTTACGTTTGATAACATCTTCTTGTCGTCTCCAATCAATAAGATGTCATATACGTAAAGTACTAAGAAAACTATATTTCTAGCATAAATCTTTTTGTATACACTGCTTTAATTAGGGCACTGCTCCAATCCATAGGACTTGACAGTTTGATCAAAACACATATTCCATTATCTGGATGCTTGCTTGAGCCCATAAATGGACTTTTTAAGCTTCCAAACCATATATTCATTGCCCTTGACTACATAGTCATCGGGTTGTCCCATGTAGATGGTCTCCTCAAGACTTCCATTAAGGAAAGTTGTCTTGACGTCCATCTGCCATACTTTCTGATCCATGTTGGTTGCAATAGACAGTAGGATTCTGATCGACTTAAGCATAGCTACAAGCAAGAAGGTCTCATCGTAATCAATACTTTCCCTCTGGGTATAACCATTTGCCACTAATTGTGCATTGTAGACCTTCACATTCCCGTCAAGTCCTCGGTTACGCTTGTATACTCATTTGCTCCCGATGGCCTTACAGCCTTTGGGTAGGATACCAAGGTCGTAAACATCCATATCTATCACCGATTGTAATTCGGATTTCATCTCTTCTTCCCAAGAGCGACTATCTGGATCCTCTACAGCTTCCTTGTAATTCCAAGGATCAGATTCATCTAGGTCATGGACTTAGTCTGTAGACTCTCCTAAACTAATAAATCTGTTAGGTTCTCTGGTAACCCTTCTACTACGACGAGACTCTACAATCGAAAATACAATAGTTGATGTGTCTGGTGCATTGGTTGTGTTTTCTTGAACATAGGGTATTGTGGTTTCTCTCAGTTTTTCGAGAGCAACCACACTTCTAGATTTGTGGTTCTTAACATAATCATTTCTAAGAATCTGACATTCGTGTTAATGAATACATTCTTATCATGAAGATTATAGAACTTATATCTAGTCGTTCCATTGGGGTATCCTACAAATAAACAGACCTTAGTACGTGATTCCAATTTACTTAGATTTTTCTCTAACACATGTGCTGGACAATCCCATACTCTAAGATGTCCTAGACTGGACTTTCATCTAGTCCACAACTCATGCGGTTTTGTTGGTACCGATTTTGATGGTAAGTTGTTTAAAGTGTAGCATGTTGTTTCCAAACGAAATGGGTAATTAAGAATAACTCATCATTGATTGAACAATCTCAAGGAGTGTTCTATTATTTCTTTCAGCTGCGCCATTCTGCTGAGGTGTGCCAGACGCAGTCAGTTGGGATTGTATTCCTGCTACTGATAGATAGTTCAAAAACTCACTGCTAAGGTATTCGCCTCCACGGTCAGACCGTAGACATTTGATTCTCTTGCCATGAAGCATTTCCACGAGTGTTCTGAATTCTTTGAATTTCTCAAAGGATTCTGACTTGTAGCGTATCAAATACACAAACCCTTCTTTCAAGTAATCATCAATAAATGTGATAAAGTACTAAAATCACCTTTAGTAGCTTGAGTTGGCATTGGACCATACACATCAGAATGAACGAACTCAAGTACTTCCTTGGCCCTATGCATCTTAACCTTAAAAGGTCTCTTAGTCATCTTGCCTTCCAAATAGGATTCGGAGGTTAATAAATGTTCTACAGTTAGATCCTTAAGTGGACCTTGATCCACCAACCTTAGGATTCTCCTAGGATTGGCATGACCAAGTCTTAGGTGCCATAAGTACATTTCATTCATTGTAAAAGAATGAGACTTCCTCTTTTTAGAAGAAGTTGATATGTTATTAGACTCTATTAATTGTGTGGGTTGTGTATTTACTATAGTATATAAATTATTTTGCATAGTACCATGACAGATAAACGAACCACATTTCCTAATAATGCAATCATCATTAAACGAAATCGAATATCCATCAGAAATTAGTTTAGAAACATAAATTATACTCCTTCTAAACGAAGGTGCAAGCAAAATATTTTTTAATACCAAAATTCTATTACTAGAAAACTATAAATAAACATCTCCCACTGCAATAGCTACCACTCTCGTAGCATATCCTAGCTGGAAATAGATTTCTCCCTCATGTAGCTGCCTTGTCACTTGTATTAAAGATTAATCAAAGCAAACATAATCAGTAGCTCCCGTATCCACTATCCACGAATGGGTACAAACGGCCGCAAAGCATGATTCTACTACATAAGAATGAGACATAGCCATTGGTCTTCTTCATAAGTGGGCAATCTGGCTCCCAATGCCCTTTCTTGCCGCATTTGAAACATTTTCCAATTTGCTTTTTCTGGCCCACCTTCTTCTTGTCTTTCCCTTTCTTAGGAGTCATGGATGCCTTATCCCTTTTCTTCTTTCTCTTATTGGGTTTAGAGCCCGAGCAAGATGGGATGGCTGTAATCAGGGTTGCCTAGTTTGGGCCATCAGGCTCTCCACCGACTGAAGTTCAGTTAACAGCTCAGCTCATGTGGAGAATAACTTCTTTTATTCATGTCATAGTTCAGCGTAAACTATTGATAACTAGTAGGTAGACTCTGCAGGATGATGTCTATCTGAGATTATGGATCAATTGATCCTCCTAGAATCTCTATCTCATTATTCATTATGATCCTGATTGCCGTTAACTTGCAGCCCTATTCTGCGTCACGAATAGGTTTCCAAGGTGGAGCATCATGTCAACGGTTGTCTGCATAGCTTAATGATGATGTTGAAGTACATTTGACATTGAAGCCAAAATGTAGCACTTTGCCATCTCATTAGCTTTGCACCACATGTTATATGATTCCTTAACCGCATTCGCAGCAGAAGCGATAGGTATAGGAGGACAAGGTGTTTCGAAAACAAACTTGATGTCGTCGGCTATTAACACTATATCCAGAGTGCGTTTGCAGTCTACATAATTTTGACCTTTGAGTTTATTTTCTTTAAGGATTGACGTGTGAGGATTGAACGATATTTTTGATAAAGTAGGCTTAGAAAAAATAAATAAACCATTGTCACATTACATGCTTGGCACATTAATTGCAAATAACCACAAAACAACTCATGCATCTCAGAACAGTTAAACAAAATTAAGCAAGTCACTAAGGTGATCAAATACCCAATTAATGCTTAACAAAATTTTCTAGTCACAGAATTTGACAGATAGACCAGAGACCACTAAGGTGGCATGGCTGCTAAATTTTATCTAAGCTTATACCATAATTTTACCACCAAGAATTTCATTTCTGTTTTGATACTCATCCTAGGGGAGGTCGTATTCCACTAATAAAATTCTACAACTATCAATTTTGAAGACTACTGATATGAACTTGTAATTTCTTAGGAATTTAGCTCCCACTAGGGTGAGTCGGTATATTCTTAATACTTCATAAATAGACCAAATTATGAAGATCATATAGGACACTTATTTATTTATTTTTAAATAAAACTTAATCGTAATGTCCTCTTAGTCATTTAAAAAATATGATTTTTGCATAATTATCACATAAAGAAGAATTTGACATATAAATCCACTTTATCACAGGATAATACATTTATCAAATAAAGATAAAAATAAATAAAATTACAACTCATTTACATTTGATAATATTATCCAAATCGGATAATTAATTTTTTTTAAAAAAATTGAAATAAATTTGAAAAAATCAAAAAGAAAATCTTAAATAATCAAAATCTAGGGTATGAAACCCTAGATTTCAATTACCGCCGCCACACGCGGCGACGCCGCCCCTGACCACCACCAATCGACTCATCTCGACGAGAGGAGTTGATTGGCACCGCCAATTACTCTGATTGCCACCTCCATCGCTGTTAATTTTGCCTCAAAGTCGAGTCACCACGCCTCCAAAACCCCAGAAACCCTAGGATTTTGATTCCGGCGATTCCTGTGACGGTCGTCTGAACCGAGGCTGTTCCAAATTTGGATTCAGTTTCACGATTGACGGTTGGGAAGGCCGCCAATTTGGCTGTGGATTGCCTCTAGGTCGCGACAAACACAGCGCCGACTTCCTGTTGCGATTTCTCCGGCCACTGTAAAGCTCAAGGCCGATGACGGGTGCAAATCTGAAGACCAGACCATGGGCTTAAAAAACCCTGAGGTGCCAAGCTTCGAATAGAAGAAGATCAACGAGAATTAGGGTTCGAATTTCACGAATTTACAAAAAACGTGAGAAACCCTACGAACCCTAACCCCGTCGATTTTCAGGCCAAAATTCTTCCTCTCCGGTGAAAATCGACCCACGACGACCGATTTTGGACGAAGCCTGGACCAAGAAGCATCGATTGGCACCAAAGTTCGTCGAATAAAGTTAGTCGATCGGCGGGAATTAGCCGATCAAACTTGGCGCGATTGACTAGTGTTTTTGGCAGTCTTAGCTCGCGCCACTAGCAATTCCCGTCGCCCTTGGGCCAAGCTAGACCATGGCCTTAGTTCGACAGTCCAATTGCTGGTTTGCCTTGAATTTTGTGTCAAATGAGGGTTGTTGACCAACTTGAAATGGAACCCTGAGGTTCGATTTCCGGCCAAACACCATCAAATTCTGCCACCTCCGCCTCCCTAGGGTGTCCGGTGACCTGGTGGTTCACATCGTCGCCCAGCCCTTTAGATGCTGCCTCGATATGACGTTCATTTGACATTAATTCGAATCTGTTTCCATTTTTCAAATGTTTTTCTAATCAAAACCTTAAGTTTTTCAAACCCGTTTTAATAAACCATTAAATCTAAAACGTTGTCAGGTAGAGCTCCATGACACGGTCCCGACGCTCCATTGTTCGTGTACTTCGAGTGATTTATCGTCTAATTACATTTAAGTACAAGAAATAAAGAAAAAAACAATTCTAATATACCACGGTCAACCCCTGTGAGTTTATAATTAATTGAAAAATGAATATTAAATAGATTAAAGCATTCATTGCATTCAGTTTAGACAAGAATTTCCAGCAGGGAAAAGCAGAAGAAATATAAGAAAATTAATTTTGGCATATCAATGTGTAGATCTAACACTGATACCAAATGATGAGGATTTGATTCCAATGAAGAAATTTCTCTTCTTCAGGATCTTTACAGGTTAATATAGAAAAATTAAATTAAAAAAAATTATTTTTTAGATCTGCTATTTAGAATGCAATTAGAGCATGCAATTTAGAATTTAAATCCTAAACAAGCATACTACGGATCTGAATACTTACTGAAAATTGATCTTCAAATATTAGACGATTGCTCGCGCTTCTCCACGTGAAGATCTTGAATATTTATCATAATTCTAACATATTTCCAATTTTAGGTTTTAATACTGGTATGAGCAATAGCTATCAAACCTATAGAACTAGAGAATTATGAGTAAATAAAATACTGGAGAGAGAATTGTAGAAAAAGGACGTGTGGCGTAAATGTATGTTTTTATTTTCTTCTTATTATGTTTTTATTTTCTGCTAATTCCCTCATATTTATAGAACATGTATGAGCTAGGTTAGAGATCCAAGAAAATTTGGACTGAGCCTTCCTATTGTGCTTTTACTAATTAAAATTGAGCCCCAATTTATTATAAGAACAATATAATATTAATTTGAACCACTATAGAAATCAATATTGACTTATCCATCCAAATCCAAATTACGAATAATTTGGGCTTCCTTTTAATTAAGTTATTTCTCGTGTTTAAGTTCTAATATCCATTAGTGGTTTGGTTCAAAAACTTTATTTATTATACTTTGAAAAAAAATTCAAGTCGGATGGGCTTCTGTATAATAAAATGTTTTCTGAACTCCTCTTGGAGATATTATCAACCCGAACTCTCTCAGGACACAATTCATTGCAACAACAATCCTAGCACTGATAGACTTTAATTACGACTGCCCAAGATAATAGGATTCTTGTGTTACGAAAAACTCGCACATTTTGATAAGTCAAAGCAGTGCATAATTAATATCGTTTCCTCAATTTTATATGCAAGGACTAAGAAATAAATGATCACTGAGACCTCGTCTTTCAGTAATCAGTAAGAAAGACTTATCTCAACGCAAATACATTCAGTGTTATACCACACCAGTGTCATTTGTTTACCAATGTTAGTAAACTTTAGACTGAAACTTCAACCTTTCACGATAGATCGTCCTAGTCTAAATGAGGTTGTGAAACTTAATTTTCTTCTGCAAGGCACCGACTGATAAACCTTTAGTGAGGACCTGATCACCATTCAGTCTGCAATCCAGAAGACCTAGACGTATTTGTTTAATCATAAGTGCTTGTAAAACAACTTAATATGAAATTGCAAACCAATATATGATAAAATATATTTCTTCTCATAAATTGGAAAATAAGATTAACAAATATATACAAGCAGCTCGAAACATATTTTTTCAGTATGTACCCTAACATGGCCAATGTGTTAGCCCAAAAACAAATAATATGATAGAAGGGATTACAGACGCGTAAAAGCAATCGTCTAGCCTAACCTCTATGCCTCTACACCCGTATTTGGGGTAAAACCCCTCCTTAGTAGTCTCCATTCCTACCCCTTTTCAACCAACCAACTACCACCGACGACCTCCTAGAAGTACGCTAGGGTTAATGCTAAACTAAAGAGGGCATTATGTACGAAGCTAGAGTTTGTGGGCGGCTGACCGGTGGAACTACCGACTACTCTTTCCCATCACTTCCGGACCAGGATAAGTTTCACTCCTGAGCCACTCATCATCTTCCTATTCTTTTTAGCTGCAACCAGGCAATCTGCATGCGGGAATGAGTTCTCCTCTTCCTCATAAGTCTTCTCCATTAAAAAAGGTTCTTTTTAAGGTTATGGTTGATAATTTCTAGCTCGAAAAAATTACAACTTGAATTATCTATAACCGAATAGACCGACAACCCAATAGGATCATCCCGAACGGGTTGGTCGATTGACATCCCAATTTATACGAAACAATGCGCATCGTTAAATACGTTCAAGATTTCATTTGATAACGCAAGTTGAAAAGTTGGATAATGAAAATTAAAGTTAATAATAGTTTGTGTTTTTAATTTTTAGCATTTCTGAAAATGGTGGGCCTAATTAAGAGATATGAAATATGTTATGCAGTGTTGCAGATGACATACAATCATAGCAAGATAAGATGAAGAAGTGGAAGCTCAAAATACGAATCTGTAGTCGTGTGCCTATTCCAAATTTCAACTATTTTTCTCTTCCGGGAAAAGTTAGTCAATATACTCTTCATACCTGCAAATTATACCTTGTTGGAAAACGTAATGGACCAATTATAAATAAACAACTCAAACTCTCTTTCTTTTAGGAACTCACGACAATATGGACTCAATGGAGGGAACCTTTTAATTTAATTGTCTTTTGGTACTTTGTTACAACTCTTGTTTGCAAAACA
>JAYDZE010012301.1:0-10309 GCA_034509125.1 Monilaria moniliformis
TATAGGTGATGACTGCTATATAAAAATGGATTTTAGATGGGAATGAAATGGAATAACGTTGGGAATGGAATAGAATGATCTAGACACTCCAATGGATGGTATCAAAAATAATAATATAATTTTCGAAATAATCATTATTATTATTAGTTTATTTGAATTATTTAATAATATTATATATTATAATTGTAGCTATTATATTAATATTGTTACCATTATATATTCTAATAATTATTTTATTTTTTATGAGTATTATTATTATTGTTATTATTCAATTATATTTATTTAATAAAATGATTTTTTTAATTTTTTACTATTATTTATTATTATCACTATTATTTAATAATATGAATTTTATTCTACAATTATTATTTTATTATTATTACTATTATATTTTATATGTTATTATTTAAATATGATTATTACTATTATTTATTATAATAAATTATTATTACTTTGATTATATTATTTTCATTATATTATTATTAATATGTCAAAATAAAATAAAATAAGAATAACTTTATATAAGAAAAAAACATTATTTTGAGTAATCTCATATTCATGGGAATAGGCATTCCTTCTGTAAAATTCGTAGTAGCCATAAAATTGGGAATAGATGCAAGAATCATCGTTCTATATCTACATACCAGTTATATCTTGAATGTATTATGCACCTATCAAAATTGGTGGATTCTATTGAAAACCCAAATAATGTTATATTAATTTATTAATTCTAGACATTATAATTAGAGATGGTAAAATGATCTCGCGTGTTGCACGAGTGTATCTCTTTAAATATTGCGGCTTATTTCGATATGAAGAAATCATAAATGTTCTCTTAACATCACATCGGAGGGAAATTTACATACTATTAAACTGAAATTTATTTTGTATTTTTATAATGTAACTTATGAGTATTTCCATTATTCATTTTACTCTTAAATAATAAATCTACATATGAGTAAAATAATTGGTTTGAATATAAAGTATAACTTACCTCAAAAGAAAAACTAAAAAATAATTTACATCATATGCTCCAATCCAATGAAAAAATTAGCATGATCGAGAAAAAAAAATTGATACGTGACCAAATGATCTAATTAGTACAACAACAGGGTGGGAAAAGAATCTATAGCAGCAATGCCAAACAACATCATTCACTTGTATTCCAAATCAATTTACAAGGAACAACATTTCCAGGTTGGAAGAAGAACATGGCCTAAATAACTAAAACTAGTATAAGTACAACGCAAAAGTAATAACATAGCAAGTTCGATGCATTTTGGAATAAAATTCTGAAAGCACAATAGCAATGGCAACATTGGTGTGACGAACTCGGTGAACGCTTGCTTCTAATGAAAACACTTATAATGTTCAAGGAAACATCCCGGAAAGATATTCATCAAAGTTTTCATCATCGTCATCAGGCTTGTGATCACCGTCAGATGTCAAAGCCTTGCCTCCTGAAAGCCAAATGCAAAATCACAAACCAAGACAATGCCAAACAAGAGATAAATTTATTTGGGAGATAAATTGGAGGGTGGAGGGGAAGAGAGCAACCATATATCGAAACTATTCACCAATAAACTTTTTAATATGGATTTGAAGTAATGCTTGCTAGTGATGGAACTATTCAACCTTGAAAAACATAACAACCATATGAAGCAAAACCTTTCCTACCAAGTAAGGGACTAAGGTCTTTTGAGTGTCATGTCTAAACCTACCATCTATATAGAATTTGATACTATCACAATTGACCTACAAACTAAGGCCAGTTTCACACTCTCCAAGTCGCTGAAACATCAGAGATGAATTTCATGGGTAATCTTTTCTACAGATTTACTGGTGGTGCAGAGTGACCAAGGTGAGGCATGAGTCAGCAAACCATTTGCTTTTCAAGAACAGATTGTGGATCTATTAGACCCAACTTCGAAAAAGGGATTCAGATAAGACATTCATTATGGATCCATTATTTTCATCCAATTTACATGTGTATAATACATCCATTATTTTCGTCCAAAATAGCAGCCATCACGGAAAGGGTTCGGGTTTTAGAAGCTTGACAGAGTGATATCAATAGAATAACCTAAGCAACAATCCGGAATATATTTTTGAGACATCATATTGGCTACTAAAAGGCAATGCACAATTTTATTAGCAAGGAAAACAAAGCCAGCTTCCAAAGAATCATTGAAGGAGAAAGAAGTCCCAAGAAGATTATCTATATTAGACTGTCATAGAGTGCCTTTATCTTCCCTAGTTAGGGACGAGAGTAGCTACATGATACTATTTAACCTGTCTTATATTAGGTATCTTCACATACCACCTTTTCATTCAAGAAATCTTAGGTTGTAATACTTTAAACTCTCCATCCTGTATTCATAGACCACAAAGTCATAGTAGTTCAGTAGCATAATTTTGTGCAGCATAATACCTTTTCTCCTCTCTTTGCTTTTGCCATGGTTGCTACTTGTGTCATCATCACTCCCAGACCGATCCCTGAAAGGAAATTAATTAGCCCAACAATTTGTTTGGAAGTCTAGTCTCGTTCAGAAACATGTACATACTACATGATACTAAATACGATTTACAGGACAGGACGCTTACCTTTTTATTTGGTGTTTTTCACACTCTTTTCGCTTCAATCGTTCCTTCTCCTTTTGTTTCTTATAATATAGCTTCTCCGCACATCCACCCGATAATCAACTTCAATATAGAAATTCATGATCTAGAAAACTCACTAATCAACTTCGATGTGAAATTCACGTTATTGTGAAGATAAATAAGAGAAGATAAAAGTAGATTCCAAACTTAAGCGATTCCTGCTAAAGTTCATCTTGATTAACGATTTTGCAAAAATATTTAAAAATACATTTTAATGGCCTTTGAGAAGTCCTTATTAAAAGTTCACTTTATGAGCTGTGCATCTAACACACAAAAATAAGGAATGACATGATATCGCCAGCATATCAACAAGGTGATATATATCAGGTGCATAACTAACATGATATGATATGCAAAGGAATGTTTAAGTAACTAGGTGAGTAACGATAAGTTCCTTTGCCTTAGAATTATATCTACACAACAAAAATTAACTAATAAGATGACAAGGACCAACATTTAAAATGATGAAAATGTTAATAAGTTACCTCTCACAGGCTACTAATTTCACTAGAGCTTGTTTGTTTTCCCCAGCTTCAAAATAGGAAAAGTTCACCTGGATATGCATAGCTGAGACGTTAGCTAATGCAACCAAAAAGAAGAGAAAAGAAAGCTTCAATGATAGTGTATATCTCTAGTACAGAGTCTCTATTCCGCATTATAATTTAACATGTTGAACATCTTTAACAATATGTCAATACATGACAATTTTTTTATGTGGCACTGGTACATAAGGAATTTGTTACTCTTCTACATGAGAAATCTGTCATTAGAAACGGCAAATTTGCATGAACAGGGAAATTACATTCTTCTCTTTTTATCTGGAACCATTCGCTATGCTAATTGCCTCAAATCCAAAATCATACAGTACAGATGATAGCTTTTGGAATTTGAAAGGAAATGAAGACTTTTCAAGCACATTTTCCACTGTCTCCTTCCCACTTAAATTTTTATCTTTCCATTTAGCTTCATTGATTCAGAAAACAAGGCCACACAAAAATGAAACCAATGTCACCTAGAAATAGGAGGTAAAAGATGCCAAAAGAAAGTGGTTTCCCTTCCTTATTCATTCACTAAAAATTAACTGGCAGATAACCTTGGCCACAAACTTGCCTCATAGCTTGACAAACCATCTTTTTGGTCGCAGTGCTTATTACCACAAACAAACTGTCCTGACAGTTAAGAGGTATTCAGTCAGAATTAATTCCAAAGAAAAAGAAAAGCAGAAACTCCATAAGCTGAAATCGAAAAGCAACAAACTATAATGCATAGAGAACTGTTGAGAGCAACCAAAAGATGTTCATGGATGACACTTCATTTTCAGAAAACATTAATGTTCTTTATTTCTTTTTGAAGTTATTCTTGTTTTGGTTGACACTTGGCATACCTTTCTTTGTCAAAAAGGTTAACCACTTGTGCTTCTGGAGAGTCACCACCCATTGCAGACAATGAAGGGTGGCTCATGTCATGGTCATTACATTAGTGGTGGAGTTAACCAGAAATCATATGAAATTTATAGAAAAGCGAAAACTATTCAATTGTCAAAGGAAGGACACCAAACTAATTCCATCAGGTAACACCAATAAGGAAGAACTCCAAATTAATTCTGTCGAAACCTAAATGTCAGACCAAACACCTGCCCAGCGTAAACCTGAATTTCCCTTTAATCTTCTTCCTCTCCTCATGTAACTAATTTACTTTCAGCACACTTAATACTACCCAATACCTACAGGTTCAGGGATAATACAACACTTGACTGGTCCCAGAAAAGGTACCCAAAATACACGAAATAAATGAATAGCAATTAAAAAGATAATCTAAAAATTAACTCAGTAGCATGACTGATTCCTATCATATGATGCGTAGCTAATAAGAGATCCCTCGCCAAAGTAAAAAAAATTGCCCTACAACTGCATTTGATGAATATATAAACGGCCAATCCAACACTAAGAAGGGACCCCCAAGGTTTTATTTGATTGTTCAGGAAGGAAAAGTATTTCCAACAAACTTAACTTTACACTGAGAATGAAGAGAAAGCATCATTTTCTCACTCATGTTTGACTGCCATGATCTCAGAAAATGAGTGATTTTCAATCAAATTCATGGAAACCTAGAACCAACTTCATAATTAACTTTTAAAGCATTAAAGATAGTTAGCTTACAAAAGATAATTAACTAACTTTACCTGGTTCTATATATTCTAGAATAATGTTTTTGTTTTAATTTTTTTAGTATTTTTACCAACTTATTGTTTACATTCAGAAGATTATATTTTGAATTTACAAAAGCATATACATAATTAACTTTTTAAAGAAAGACTTATAAGAGAATGAATTGGTTAGTCCTCCCAAGATTTGTTCTCCTTTCTTTTGATTGGCTGTGAAGATATTGATTTATCATTAAAAGTTATACTTACAACAGTAACGCAAAAGTTAGAAGATTGTGGGACCCCCACAAGTTCTGCTACAACCAAATGCTGGGCAGAGGAATAATCATGCTACAAGCATAATTTTGAGTGCTTCGTGTAAAAATGTTTTCAATTGAACACTAATAACTGAAGCTGTTTAATTACTTAATTAGGAGAAAAGGAATTTGAAGTAAACTATACCTTTCCCAGATATTACTTCCTTTTCGGTCCTCCATCTAAGACCAATCTAAAAGGAGAACAAGCTATGGTTTAGCAAAAGGCTTTGTATAAAATAACTAAAACATGCAAAAACTACAGAAACAATAATACATGCATGTACGTCACTTAAATATAGTATATCTAAGTTGGTGAGTCTTACTAGCTAGCACAAAGCAATTTGTTCTGAAATATGCTGAAAGAAACAACTGTTTGTTAAAATTCTCTTATCTTCCAACAAGGGTCCTCATTTAAGAACTATCAGTAAACACCAAGCAGAATATAGGTATGAGATGGACGTATCCATACATATCCAAGCCAAAAGTTTATAGCATTCTTTGGGTTTAATCAAAAATACTGCAGTTCATAATCCACCAACTGGCTGAAGTTGAACATCTATCGGAAGCCATCTGTTTCTTTAATTACTGTTGGAAGAGATTGAGTCTACACATGTTGATCATTCCTCTAAAGGAAAAGTAATAGTGAGAGGTGGGGTGGGATCCTATTGACTATAAAATGCCTACTAGATACTAAGGTTAAAAAACTCATACCTTGCCAGTCTTGTAATGGGACATGTCAGCTATGCAATATCTTGAAAGAGTTAAGAGAAATAAACAAGTTGGAAGAATTCATTCCTCAAAAACCAATAGAACAGCTAAAGATTCTATTTAAGAACTTTTTTATACCACAACATTGTATGTATCATGACGTTGATGGATACCCGAAAAATATATATTTTTTGGGATGGGAATTCGTAAGATCACCTGACAAAGATTTTCACTAGTTACTTCAACACTCAAGTTTGGTTTAACTTAACATTTTTTTATATTGGAACCATCTTTCAGAAAAGACGCAAGTTATCTCACTTTACTAGTGAAATTACTCGATGCATTCAGCCAAATAGCAACTTTCGGAATTTTCTTTTGATTTGGCATGAAATTCTGAGTTCAACATTCTATGCACAACATACTGTTTGAAAATTCCTGATACTCAATACAGTAACAGAAAGTAAAAAAGTATTACCTAAAAAATAGAGTTTTCTTTGTGGGCACAGCATTCCATCAGGCAACTAGTATCACCCCTTGAGCAATGTACTATGATTGTTGGATGTGCAATAATAACAGTAGTTTCATTATGTAACATTATGAAGCACCCTGCTGCTACCTTATCTTATCATAAGAAACTGTACGTCAAACACTAATAACGATATGGTGCCCCTACATAACGTGGAAGAAATATATGTTTCTCCATACAGACAAGCTGCAAACTGAAAAGACCTTACGCATTGAAATAGATAAGGATAAATCATTTATCTTGAACAGGTTGTGTGGGCCTTTGGGGTCACATGTCTTGGCTTATCGGTTCATCATATGTCAGCTAGTAACCCAAGAGCTATCTATTGCCCCTGAGTAAACATTTTTCCAACTACTTTGGCCATGTGAATGTGCAAAATAAATTAATAACTTGCTCAGTGTCAAAGTAAATAATAAATATGTAACAGACAAAGACTTGATAGATCGAATCCGAATTAAAGGACATTGTCACATAGCTATTTCTATGTGCTCACCCTCCAATACATGAATTGTCTTTCATCGGCATGATTGACTCATGTTTTCAATCCCAGGGGAGCAATAGAAAGACAAGAGAAACCAATAACATAGTAACATCACTTATGCAAAGGATACTCTTTGAACAGCTTGTCGTAGTAGCGCTTCACTAGCTTGTGTTCCCAAGAAGGTTTCATGTCGTCTTCCTCAGTCATTATGAACCTTTTGGCAATACGACGAAAGACATAGTTAGGATCACTGACTAAACATAACAGCTCAAATAATCAAGCTGCAGCCAAATTCCTTAGGCTTTAGGTCCTTTGTTAGGGATGGGGTCATATTGCATACTTACATGTTGGGTTTAGATCTTCAAAGTTCAAACTAAAGATACAAACAACCAATGATTTCTGAAACATATCATTTCAATTTCTGGATGTATTTCAATGACAAAAACTTATACATATACAAAGTCTTACTAAAGCATTGGACTTTGTACAGTTAGGAAATTTAGTATAAAGCCTGGTATAAATAGTAGCGCTTATGTTTTCTGTAAAAAGCTTGCATTGTTCACTAGCTCCCAAGGCAAACCCATATGAACAAACAAATCGCTTCTACTTGGTTGCACAACAGAACATTTTAAAATTCAATTCTTCGAAGCTAGAACACCCAGGAACATTTTAAAATTAAACGAAAAGTGAAACCTACCGATATCCTTCTCTAATGGTGTCTTGGTCAGTTTTAACAGGCAATATTTCTCGAGCAGATTTCTCTTTTCCATAATAAGCAACTGCAACCAGAAAATAAAAATGACTCAAAAAATTTATTGAGCTCTGCTTAACTCCCCAAATGCTCTTCCCGCATGAGAGCTAGAAATGCATATACAAACACATTAAGGTGAAATAACATTTTATATTATGTGATTGTTCATAAAATACTATTCTACTTCACTACAAGAAGTTTACAGGGATTAGGATTGGCAACTAGTAGTCAATTTTACGAGCAACCCTTCAGTCAATTCCAAGCACATTCTAAGCAAAAAGAGCAAGAAATAAGGCCATATCCTATCATATTCATATAATACGAAACAAATTCACAAATTCATGAAACCAAAATTAAAAACTGACCGTAATCATTCAAAAATTTCTTGTGGCGATCGAATGCGTTGAGCCCTCGTATATGGTCCTGATACTGCCTGTTTGTTCGGATATCGAGACCCTAATTCAGAATTCTCTAAAATATACATAATTTAAAACAGAAAAAAAAAAAAAATTTACACATACTGCTTTCTTGCTTGTTTCTCGAATATTGTTTGCTTAATAGACCCAAATGACGCCATGAATCGCTATATCCCTGCGATGGTTCCATTTTGATCATAAATTAAATGGGAATTCCTGTTTATTTCTGGTTTCCCTTCGAAGTTTTTACCACTTCTGCTTGCTCTGTACTTTCATTACAAACTAAACACGCTTTCGAAGGAGTGTTCCGTCGATACTTTTTTGAATTCTCTCTATATTGAATGTTTCAATAATATCATTATATTTAGGTTAATTGGCTATAAATTCACCGAACTAAAAGTATTTTAATTTTTCTTATTAATATATAAACTTTAATATATTTAAAGAATTCAAATTTTAGTCAAATTAAAATTTATGTAACATTAGAAATTTACGATGTGGGATCATAATAGATGACCGAGAGATAAGTGGCATGTAAAATGAACAGATTTATCTGTTGTCAATGCGATTGAGAGAGAGGAGTAAGAGAAGGGTAAGAGTTGGAGTTGAATTGACGTAGAAAATGTATTGTTTCGACCATTGAACTCATCACGTCATCTATTACAATGTCACATCATCAATTTCAAGTGGCACGTCAACTTTGATTAGGCCTATGTTTGAATTCGTGGAAAATTTCAAAATACGATAACGTTTATGGATTTAGATACTATTTATTAATTTTTTGGAAATTTTAAAATTCACTAATAAGTAGTGGATTTATCGCCAATTAACGCTTATTTAAAATTGTAGCATATCTTATAACTTTTTTTGAATAACTCTATTTTACTAAAATGAATTGAAACTTTGAAATATCTTATGACCTTTGATAGTTTCTATTATTTGAACTATTTTTTCTTGATTTATATTCCATTGAAATTATAGAATTGGAGAAATTCTAATAATAAAATTAAAGATATTCAATCATGTAACTTATCAATAAAAAACTAAACGATTCTTTTATGTTAGTGCAATTTTACTTTTAGGGTATCTCCCTCCTAGCTGGGAAGTGTTTTGTTGTGTTTCTTTTAGAGAATGTTCGGTTTGGTAGATGAGATAGATAAAGTATGATTGAATTATTTACCTTATTAGGTTTGTGTTTGGATTAATTGATTGTGGTGGATGATAAATTGAGGAATGATGGCTAAAATGCAAAAAAATAGAACAAAAATAGGATTCTTTCTTTATAATCATGCAAAAATTCACAAAATTGGGGATAAACAAAATCAATAATATTTTTTATGAGGTTATTTCGAAAAAAATGTATTATAGAATTAGAGGATGATTAAATAATCAACCCAACTTTAGGGTGGTAAAACAATCAACTAGTTATATGATGAGCGAGTTATCTATTAGATGTCTAATCATGCAAACCAAACATTTAACTAAATTAGATTATTTGATCAATCATACCTTATCACTCAAACCAAACGCCCTTCAATGGATTCCAACAAATTGAGGCATGGGATTCAAACGAATTATGAATGAATTTGTTTCAACATCGATTTTTATCTACGCTGGGGAAAAAATGTAAGATTAAGATTACAAATTGGGTTATAGTTCATGATTTAAATAGTAGTCACAATCACTATATTTTTTATTATTCTAAATAACCTTAATCAAAACTCTATTTATTTAGGATTCGTTTACTTTTGAAAATTAATTTGAATAGATAAAAAATAATATAAACTAATTTATTGTTTAGTAAGATTGATGGGAGGTACAAATGCTATTTTTTGTCCCCTTGTCTAAGTTATGTTTTTTGTACCCCAACATTGTTTGGTTTAGTGGTTTATTACATGCAAATAAGTACTACTAGTTCCAAAATTAATACTCATATATACATACAGTTACAACTATTTTTGCTTTCTCATAAATTTTTAAATAAATTCAAAACTTACCACAAGTTTGGTTTTATGAAACCAAATCTATACATATATAAAAGGCCAGTTCTTTGACAATTTACAAGAATGCCATTTTTGGCGGGAAACGTGATAAACTGCTGGTGGACCTTATATTAAATGCTATTGGAGCTTATGTTAAAATGTTAAGACACAGTTGTACTATAGATGGTACTATTTTAAGATAATGCTTTATAACATAACAAAATCATATTGAATCTGAAAGGGACCTAAAAGTATGTGAAAGAATTGAAAGGTGACTGCACCTTGTCAGCTAATCTCGAGCCTTGTGCTCTGAAAAATTTAAAG
>JAYDZE010012312.1:0-10309 GCA_034509125.1 Monilaria moniliformis
CACCAATTTCACCGAAATTTTGATCCGTGGGATAATTGAGAAAATATGAAAAGTTATGATTTTATGTTCCAGTTTTATAAGTTATGGGATTGACCAGAAGTCAACGAAAAGTTATGATTTAAATGACAATTATCCCTAAATTTTAACATTAATTCGCAGCAGCCGCATCATTAAATGAGCTCCGAGACGAAGAAGCCCATCAATGGATCCAGGTCAAGCTCCGGATCGGGTGCAGTTAAATTATTATCTTCATAGCGGTGAGAAGAAGCATGTTGCTACTGGTATCGCTATAATTGGAGTTCTCTTCGGTGTGCCCTGGTACCTTATGGCCCGAGGTTCTTCTTTTATTTTTTATTTTTTATTTTTTTATACTCTATATCTGCTGTTCTTTCTTTTTTTAATGCGAAGCTAATTGATTGAAGATCGTCGGCTGTAAACAATTTCGAATTTTACAGTTTTGTGATGGCTTCAGTGTTTATTGTTTAGGAGAATAGCATCTGCGTGATTGTACAACAAATGCTGTTGAAAGTTTGGATTTTGGCTTCTTCTTTATTTATTTATACATTTTTAACCCTATTAAATGATTTCTGGAAAGTCCAATCAATTATGAAGGTGGTTCTTTAGAAGTTTGCTTTCAGTCTTTAGTTTCTTATTATTGATTAAAAGCAATTTAATTGGCATTTTCTAAATGTAATTTTGGTTTTGTCTAATTCATTTGAGGGTATGAGAATTTGTGTTGTCTGCTGCCTGATAACATTTCTGCTGTTGAAAACCAAGTCGAAAGGAGATGAATTGATGAAATTTGTCATTACTTTTCACTGATGGAGGGATGGCTGTCAATTTTTGATGGAATTTATCGTTTTAATATGGAGCAGGTTTGGACTATGAGAATTTGACTGTAGAGGCTGCTTTCATAGGGTGGTTTAGTATTCTATGGGGGTGGCAGTGAGTGAAATTCGTGTCATAAGGATTTGTATTTGAGGAAGATATAATCTGATCACCATTTGCATGCAAAGTATATGATAGGGCTTTTTGCGAAGGCCTAAATTCATTATTTTGGTTTATATAGCAAAGATTGAAAATTTTGGATTCTGGGATTTGAAGCCACGAAGCTTTTCATTGCTTGGTTCTGTAATCTTATGAATTCATGATTGCACATTTGATGCACTTTGGATATGCAATATCTAAAGTCTTATGATGGGAGCATTGTAACTTTGATTAGGGAAACATTTAAAAGTCTATATTCGGACATTCTAATGCCGATTCTGGCACAAGTTTGTTCTGGTCTAATGTTGTCAGAAATATATCACACGACACCTGGATCAAAGTGATATTCTTCTTGCTGATAGATGTCGAATAACTAAGATTTCCTTGTTGGCTGTGCTATCAGTAAAATTGCCTTAGACCAGTTGCTATTTTCTTAGATGAATTCAGATTTAGTAATCAGCTGCGTAAAAGGGACAGAGGTAGGGCATATTATCTACACTGTATTCCCTTTTGCTACCATAAGGAAGTATGAAGTCTCTGGTAATATCTATGTTTGCTAACTTTTAGGCACAGTAATATTGCAAAATCTTGATGATCAAATAGATGATGCTGAGAGGACCTCCTTAACCTGTGGGCTTAAATTCTCAGGACATTCTTGCTTGAGTACATTCACCCTTGTGTTCTTTATGCATCTGCGAAAGTTGATATAAGGCTTCATTAACAATGTGCAAAATAAAATACAAGGAAAATAGTTCTGAGATATTTCTGATGCCATATTCCCATTAGTTTTTAAACTTACCCTCAAATGTTTGCTTTCGCTAATCTCTATGTATCTTTGTTAACTCAGATATTTAAACATCTTTGTTTTTTGAAGGGACAAAGCATCAATCTCATCAAGATTATTTGGAAAGAGCTGACAAAGCTAGAAGCGAAAGACTTTCTGCTGGGACATCAACATTTAGATGAAGACAAGTAGGCTCTCTTCAATGGCTTATCTTCTTCTCCGGTCAGTTTCAGGTACATGTCATTCTGTGGTATATGGCCTTCTCCTGTTTGCATGAAGCAGTGTTCTTGAATAAGCTCTTGAAGTGAATAAGCTCTTGAAGTCCTCATCATGGGGTGGAAGTGATTTCTTCTGCTCTTTGCATAGCTGCTGGGTTTATACTCTATTGGATGATTAGCTTTCAATACTAATTGTTTTTTCAATTTAATATAATAATTTTTTTGGATTAGGTATATAATGGAATCCTTCAATAATCATCTCGCTTTTACTTTTTTGACTGCTATCCGCTAACCATATATTCTAAATGCAGTAAGGGGAAATAATTATATTTTACCAGGTCTATTTATTTGTATATTCTAAGTTCTGCTTGCTTGTACCTAATACATTTTCTGTTGCTTGTACCTAATACATTTTCTGTTTCATTTTTTTATTTATTCATTTTTTATGTTCTCTGTGGATGCCCACAAAAGCAAGTTTTCTGTAACAGATAAAATAAGGGTGATAAAATACTGAAAAAGATAAACATATTCGGAAACTAATGGCGGATGTGGTTTTCTGAACTCGTCTCATTTCGAAAACCGCTGGCGGATTTGATGTAATATAATAGTAATAATGTGCACTATACTATTTAATATTGGCCCATAAAAAAATTCGAGAAACAAACATTTTATAATTTCGATTGAAATGGGTTATGATCTAAGATACAATTGCAGTACATGTACAGGGGATGCAATACACAGCGCTATATACAGTAACCTCGAACATCTTTACAAGTTAATATTGCGAAAGATATTGGGCTTTTTCCTTTTTCAGACAATATGAACAATTTGCAGATATCAGATGTATGGATTGATGTGAGAAGAGTAATCTCGGATTCCAGCTCCTTCCCATCCCATCCATTCCTCCCACAGCTCCCAATCTTGATCGTTGATTCCCCTCATCGCTTCATCTTCATCGTAATCTTCATACATCTCGGCCTGCGCCGGCGCCGGAGTCTCTCCTCGCAAATTGCTCATCACAATCTGCACCAATAACATGCTTCAGACAACCTCGTTCGACTACTAGTTTCATCAGTTATATCATCAAATGAGATTGAAGCCTAAGTTTGATGCTTGAAGTCGAATTTAGTAGGTAATTGTCGAAAATAACACAATATTTTATAGCCAGTTATGAATTGACATAGTTTTATTAATTAGAGAAGGAGAAACTATGCCCTCATCATTTTACTTTCGTGGTAGGTCTGAGAGCGACTTGTAAACTACTCGAGATCAAGATAAAATATGGAAATTGGATTAATTGGGATATCATACCTTATTTTTAAGTGCAAGTATCAGGTAAAATTATTATTTTTTAATTAAAGAAAACAAAAGGCACCGAAACAACGACCCTTCTTATTAAATAAATGCACACATCTCACGTCAATGAAGCTTATATCGCCAAGTGTATACCAAAAAATCCACCTAAATAATCTAGTTTAATAGTAGCATTTTCGTAACTCATTCCCCAAAATGTAAAATTCAGCGACGTGATATTTGAAGTTGACTTACATCATATGCTTCATTAATTTCGTGAAATTGGGTTCCGCAGTTGCTTCCTCTGCAGACATCAGGATGATACTGCAATACAATTAAAATAAAGAAAAGATTAATATAACAATATACTATTTTCTTTACCTCAAATTATGTGAATTCGTAGATTTGTGAACAGATGGATAATTCCACCTTAATATTCGGATTATAACGGTTATATATTCTTGCATATTATGTGCGGAAATTAACTGTAACAGTCAAATGAAGAAATTCCAAGGATCAATTAATAGTTACCAACATACTTAAAGAACAATTTTTACTTCAGATTTAAAAAATGAAACAGATAGAAGCTAAAAATTTCTCAAAAAAGAAAAAAGAAAAAAGAAAAAAGAAAAAAGAAAAAAGAAAAAAAAGATAAAACAGCTATTTGAAAAACGAAAAAAAGATGCTGAAACAAGACAGCATATTCCATGAATTGTTGATAACAACAATATTACCCATAATAAATAACCAACCAATTAATAGAAATAATCCAAAAAAAAAAAACCTGAAGAGCAAGCTGTCTGAAGGCCTTCTTAACCTCGGATTCAGATGCACCTGGTTGAATCCTCAAAGTCTTGTAAGAATCAAACACGGCAGCAGAAGAGATGCACGAAACCCTAAATCCCTTTTTATTATTATTATGATTCCCCAAAAATTTTCTGGACAAATCATTATCCCTAAATTGAGCCCAATAACCAGACGCAGAGGCGCATCCAAGAGCAGCAGCCATTTTTCGGAGGAAGCAACGAAAAAGTAAATCTAAAATTTAATTT
The DNA here is from genome assembly GCA_034509125.1 of Monilaria moniliformis. NCBI lineage: Eukaryota > Viridiplantae > Streptophyta > Magnoliopsida > Caryophyllales > Aizoaceae > Monilaria > Monilaria moniliformis. Next base: position 4,335 of record JAYDZE010012312.1, read on the forward strand.
CAGGTTTCGAAACTAAAGAATTGTGAATCTTTATATAGATTTTTTGCAGCAATGTGAAAAACCAGGGAGAAACTAAACAGAGCAGTTTTCAAAAGGGGGGAGCTGTTTGAATTGTATGAATCGAGAATTGTTGGTGGTGGAGAGGCCCTTTATAAGCCTCTAATAATTGAATAAACAATATATAAAATCTATGGTATTTGTTGTGAGGTGACACTTTGTGAATGCAATTATAGAACCAAAGAAAGAAGGCAAAGAAATTATCAACATATTTCTTAATTTATATATATATATATATATGTATCTACACACACGCACACTTACGTATCTGTGTGTGATTGAATGACAATTTACATAAAACTAATCATATGCGACGTACGTTGGACGTTCGATGAGTTGTAAATAATAAATGAATTTATATAAGTAAACGTGAACTTGAAAATTTAAGATGTTTCTTTGAAAATAATGGATAAATCAAGTAATGCTCAAATAAGAGATTAAATAATTATGTATATAACAAGCTGAATATAGTTAATCGCCATAAATAATACTCCCAACATTTATCAGAATTAATAACTATCACATAATTGTTAAAATATTGAGATCACAGTATAAATTTTCATTTTTATATAGTTAATTCTCAAATTTTTAATAAAGAGTTTATTTGATATATACCACTATAACGGCATCATTATACTAGTAATATAATAAAGCTTATTGATAAAAAATATTTTCATTATAAAAAATAAAAGTATTATTTAATTGCAACATTTTAAGAATTATGAACAAAATGGGTGTTCGTATAGATATGTTTTAAGAGGGACTGAGGGAGTAGGTAAAATGATTTTATTTTATTTTTTGTTTTCTTTTTTTATTAAATAGAGTTTATATTTTCGGATAAGAAAGCCAAAGGAGAAAAGAGAAGGTGCTGTCGAATCAATCAAAGGTCCTCCGTCCTTGTCTTAATTTGCGTACATTTTATGATAGTAATAATTAGTTAAAGGCGACATTCAATATTTAAATTTAGAAACAAACAAAGAAAAAGAGAGGATGTGGTACATAAGTTAAAGGGTTTAATTTTTTAAATGCTATTGGCTATATATGGTAAATTACGTCGACTATACTAGACGTAGTATTTTGTTTGAAAATAATATTTATTTTAAACAATCATTATAAATATTATCTGAACAATATATAAATATTTTTAAACAATATTGTTAGTGGAAGGTGGTGTGGGTGACGTGGCCTTGTGAATGTTTTAATGTTTTGGGTGGTGTGGACATGACAAGGGGACAATGTTGGCGATCTTATCCGTGGGCGTGTCTCTTCAGTTTTGGCCCAACTCAGATTTTAATAATTCCGCTATTTTAATTTACCACTTTAGCCATTTCTTTTTTTGGATATTACCTATTTTTCCACAATCTTATTTATTTACCTCTATTTTCATTTTTTTTTTCTCATAAGGAATACTCGTATTTTTTTAAATATATCAAAATATTGCTATTGCTGAACGAATTTTAAGTAACTAACCAACATTTATGACGTCATTTAGAAATTTGAAACCCTTTAGAATTAAATGTTTATTTGGAATATAGGATATAAAACTTCCATTATTTTATTCAAAATCTACTGGAACAACAAGTTAAGATTTTAGTATTATCTTCAATTTTCAGTTTGTTCAGTTCTTAAATCTTCACTTTCATTTCTTATATTTTCTTTTTCTTTTTTACATATTTAATTTTGGTCCATATGGTTTTGTCCAATTCAATTCACAAAATTTACACACAGACACACTAAGAAAAAAGAAAAGAATAAAATCCCACAACCTGATAGCCGCAATTTTACCATGTATAAATAACGAGGTACATACACCAAATGGCATATAATAATACTATTTTTTATTTCAATTTCGAATTTTCGATATTTAAGGATCGTGGCTTCAACAAAATCATAAGGCCTCATTTGATAGCTAAGACAGGATATAGCATGATAATTAACTCGAGTTAAGAAATATGGACCGAAGTTAGATAATAATCAAGATATGATTTTTATATGCTTGTTTTGATATATAAGATAATAATTAAGATTGTTTTATAGAGAAGATGTGAAATGACGAAAATGTCCTTAATGCCAATATGTATTAATTTTTATATTAAGTAATTCCTAATTATCAATCAAGCTTTTAAGACCAATAGTATTGATTATAGTATTGATTAATGTCAGTTTAATGAATAATTAATAAAATTAGTTAATTAAGGCATAATTAATTTTAATTAAACAAATCAAAGCTTCACAATAGTTGTGAGTTTAGCCGGAAAGGCGAACAGTTTGGTCCTTATCATTTATCGGCGGCGACGCAGCACAGAAGAGAACCAAATTTTCAGAAAGAATCGATATAAATTACTAAAGAAATCAAGCAAAATATCAACACAAACCCACCTTAAAATCAAACACCAAAATCAAGCGGAAGTGAAACAATTATAACCCTAATTTTTGGGGCAGAGGCTCAGATCTGGAAAACCAACATCATCCCCGCCTCAAATTTGCCCCCAATCGAACCACAACATAAAAACCCACAATGTATGCGGCAAGAACAAAGAAATCCGTCGAAATTTTGCCCAAACTCAAGAGAGACGATGACATATGGTGCGACGGCGGCCGTGGTGTGTCGGCGGCCATGGATAAAGGCAACGGTGTGTCGGCGGCCGTGGATAAAGGCGACGGTGTGTCGGCGGCCACTATCACCAGACACATGCACTACCGCCTGCCGCCCTTTCAGAAGTCGCCGAGAGAGAGAGGCTCAGATCCGGGTTATCCATGGCTGTCTCGACGTGACAGAGAAAGAGAGTAGAAGATGGAGATGGAGAGAGAGAAAGAGAGTACAAGGCGGAGAGAGAGAAAGAGAGTACAAGGCGGAGATGGAGAGAGAGAGAGAGAGTAGGAAGTGGAAATGCGAACAGTCGCATGACGGGAGAGAGAGTAGAGAGAGAGAGGGCATAAATGTAAATCGTGGCAGAACAGTGTCCAATCGCACCAAAATGGTGCGATTGTATATCTGGGTGTAGGCTTCGAAACGACGTCGTTTTGGACGATTTTAAGGCGGGGCGCGATTATTAAGATAATTTTTATCTCCTCTATCAAACACACCACATGTACTGCTAGGCTTAGATAGTTAATCAACTTAATCTTATGCCCTTATCACCTCTATCAAACAGACTCCAAAGATCATGCTAATCAGGCTATACACGTTATTTCAGTTTAATTTTATGAGACTGCCGGACTATATGTTAGAGTGGAGCTTTTTAATCGACATATAAAATTTTAATCTTACAATCTTCTTTCCACGATTTATTCGGACCATTCTAAATCAGTTTTGGAGGATTGACATCCATAATTTAGTCATCATCCATGTTGTCAATTTTTTGGAGAAAAAAACATCAAATGCCAAATTTAGTGAGTATATATATAGTCTTTTTCCAATTTCTACCAATTTTGTTAAAAAAAATCATAATTTAGTCTTCAAACTATTGAAAGAAGCTTGATCTATTAATATATTTAGATCTCTCAATGTATCTATGGATGTGTTAATGTAAAAATTGATTTTTATCATGAAAACTAAAAATACTAAAATCATTGCATCGAACGTATAAAGTCATTGCATTTATTAAAATATTAGATGCATTGGAAAAAAATTAAATTAGATGAGATTTTTATTCCTCATGGAGTTCGAACCCTGATGTTGCACTCATCTAGCAAAGAGAAGCTCAGATGCATATAATATATATAAAAAGAGAGAGATAAATATTATGCTACTTATCTTATGTAAACACCAATTCATGAGCACCACTCTCGTTTAGTCCACGTTAGTATTATTTGATTTGTTTTATACATTTATGTAGATTCTAATACCTCAAAAAAATTTATTGACGCCATTGATTCGACTAATTACATAAAAATCAAAAACTCAATTTGTTCATTTTCTCTATAATTTCAAATAAATAAATAAAAGAATAAATCGAGCTTTGATTTTTATGTAATTTGTAAAATGAATAATGTGAATTATGATTTTTGAGGTATTAGAATCAAACATAATGTATAAAACAAAATAAAAAATACTAATATGTACTAAATGAAAGCGGCGCTCACATGTGTTGCTTACATAAAGTATGTAACATATCATTTCTCGCCATATATATATATATATATAGAATATATATTATTTAAAATCTAATAATCAGTTTCAAAGGAAGCTAGTTAGTCGTCCCCTAAGAGTTTATGAAGCCATTTGTCTCTTCACACGACGACCTTCAAAACCGACTTTACATATATTCGAAAAAGATATAAGATAAAGTTAACGCTAATGTTCATCCATTTAATTATGTTGTAATAAATAATATTAATAATGTTGTAATAAATAATATTAAATGCGAATTGATGATAATAGTAATAATAACTCGTATTTAAGGTGATTAGGAAATAATATATATATAAAATGGCCTGTTTGAGATTAATTTGGAGTACGTAAATACGTAATCTTACTAATGGTTGTTGATTTAGCCTAACCGATTTAGTCAATGTTGATTATGTATTGACCGATTCATCGCTATTAATTCAGTCTTTGGGCATATAACTTGACTGAGTCCAAGTTTACTAATTGCCAACTCTATAGCCAGTTCAAAAGGAAATAATCTTAGAATTGCAGGAGTACTCAAATAATAATACCCAGCTGAATTTAATTGATTTATAATATTGTCGGTTCCTCAATATAGTAATGGTCTCCATTATTATAAATTATACAATATTCAATAGTATGAATTAGATTATACAAAATTCAATAGTATGGACTGGTTCCTGTAATTTAAATTTTTTAGCTGAACTTAATTATATTTTATTTCATATATTTTTTTATATTATTCCTTTTTATGCAATTATTCTTTTTCAATTCTCCAACCTCTAGCAATTTAATCTTAGTACTGTCAATTTATTAAGGACTGAATATAATTTTCAACAATTTCAATAAATTTGATAGTAGACTAAAGAAAAAGATGAAGAAGTTGGTAGGGGCTCAAACACCTCCCCACCTATACAATATATGTGTCTCCCCACTTATGTATGTTCACCTATGTTAATAGTTTATCCATTAAATTAATATCAATTTATTCCCTTTCCTGCATTATTACCTGTGGGTCTATTGATTTGTCTAGACATTTTTATTAAAATAAAATTATATTCTCTTTTTTTGTCCATTTCTCTAATTGAAATAGAGTGATAAATGAAAATGATGGCTGTCGAAGAATAGACAACGGCATCCTAATCTATTATTTAGCTGTTAATAAAAGATATCAGGAAACTAAGTTCCCATCCTATTTTATGCTACTTCGCTTTATATCTATAGTGAGATCCCTTATCTGTTTTTTTTATTGAAAATTCCAATTAATACGCAATATTCCATCTTTGATTTTTATTTTTATTTTGAATTGCAAATTCCATCTTTAATTGAAGTAGCAGCATCGGGATTCTATATATACGATTGTTGAAAAAAAAATGATGATTCTATACGTGTACAAAATAATTAAAAAATAGATGACTCATGGGCCCCTTCTCCTTCCAATTGTGTGGACGAGAAAAATAGTGAAATGTGCTCCAATGATTAGTGTGTTTTTTTTTGGTTTCACTTTATTGATCCAATCAGATAATGTAAACTAAATAATTTTGATCGATATAGACAGCTAAACGGTATTTTCCCTTTTGTAAGTGTAAGTTACTAACATAAGAATTTCATTTCCTCCATCTTTCAATTGCCAGAAAAATGGCAAATTGCAAGAAAAATCATGAAGTTTAGTCATATTTTGGTCAGTCCCGCAAGTTTGAAAATCAGCCGCTAATATCATGACTTTGAGATTTCGTAATTGTCCCACGACGAAAAAATTTGGTATCCTACGTGTCTTAAATTATTGACGTGTCGTATACATGTCTTA
>JAYDZE010012323.1:0-10308 GCA_034509125.1 Monilaria moniliformis
ATTTGTTTAGTTAAGATAAGTTTTATAATTAATATAACTGATTATCATTAAATGTGTTTAGTTAGGATATATATTAACATTAATTTAATAGATAAACATTGAACAACTTAATAATCTTCATTCTTTGAATTTTTTATCGTGACTTTGATTTAATAACAACTTTTTTTTCTTAATTTCAATTTTTTTTACCATAACAATTTTAAAAAAAAATTCTTAATTAACTTTAACTTCGTATAATGATTATAGATAATAATTATAATGATATCTTTACAGTAGTTATAATGATTAATATTAATAAGGAATCTAAATCGTAGTAATACAAAATAATGATGAAACATAGTTATGATAAATTTCTTATAATGATATATGTTATATTTTGTGTTGATTCATATATGATGTATTCCACATCGTACAATGATATATTATTTTGTATTATGACGATTTTTTATTTTATATTGATAAACGTATTATTATACAATGATAAACAGTGTCCCCTATAATGATGTATATTCACTATAATATTATGAAAAAAATTCAGAATAATTAATATGGGTAGATTTGTGGAATTAATGACACCAAAAAATAATTAATATTATGAGAAGTTTTTGGAACAATTAATATGGATAGATTAAGTGGAGTTAATGACTCCACAAAACAAGGAAACAACCATATATGATATCTCGCATAATTTTATTTTATATTGATAAACGTATTATTATACAATGATAAATTGTGTCTCCTATAATGATGTATATTCATTATAATATTACGAGACATTTTCGAAACAATTAATATGGGTAGATTTTGTGGAATGAATGACTCAATAAAATAATTAATATTATGAGAAATTTTTGAAATAATTGATATGGATAGATTTAGTGGAGTTAATGACTCCATAAAACAAGGAAACAACCATATATAAAATCTCACATAAAATATTTTGTCTCTATTTTAGCCTTTTAATGATATTACAATAGATGTTATTATGACACACGCTTATATTTAATCATAACTATTTATTTTCTAATTTAAGGGTTTATTATTGGTCTTAGTTGGGATCAAGTTTGACCCTAGTGCAACCCTATATATATATATATATATATTATTTATTTATTTTTAAAAAAGTGCGTTTTGATATTGTGAAAAGATGATAATAACTAACTAGCTCAAAAGGCTTTATTTATTGCATTATTTTATTCTATCTTGATATACCCCAACTTTCTCTTCCCTTTTCTACTTTCTTGATATAATGAATTTGTTAATTTTTAGTACAACACTCAAAGTTTTCAGAATATAATCATTAATTATTGATAGTGTGATAGTATAACTAAATTTGATTCATATAATTCATGTTGAATAATATATTCATGCATGATTTAAATATGTTGTTTGAGATTGATTCATCAACAAATTTTAAGTGATTCATATTTTAATTGTAACTGAATAATTGGAATATTCACGTGTGAGTTGTAATTCAAACGAAAATAAAAAGGAAAAACATATGAATGCATGAAGATGGCTAATCATCAAGATGTGACAACAAACCCTAAAATTTAACTGTCACACTATAATATATATATATAAAAGCTTTTAAACCAAGATATATTAAAACTTTTCTCTATTGTGCCCAAAAATTTGATGATGGATATGTCGACCTGATCACAAACTGTTTGGATAACTGGAATGGGATATGCAATGCCAAAAAAGATTGGATTTTTATTTGTATTTGTATTTTATGTTTTTGTGCTTTGTTATTTTTATGGCTATCATGACTCATTATTAGCACAAAAAGGAATGCAGATATTACTAATCAGATAAGGATTAACTCTTAATCCATCTCAACCAGGATATGAAGATTTGGGTGTTTATCTTCTTATTTTTAAAATCGGAAGAAACAAAAAATAATCATTTGATGTAAAGTTGCCCCTCGATTACCATGATTGTTTTATTTATTTATTTAAATTGTAGAGGTATGAGAAGTTGTTTTGTTCGTTCAACCAATTTTAGGACTTATACAAAGATTTATACATATGGGAAATTTTATATGATTAGAGTTCAAGATACGTTGAAAAGCTAAAACGGCGATAATTAAGTGATAAAAAAATTATTAAGATCCAATATCATTACTTTCACGATTTAATAATGCGTATACATGCATACTTGTATATATTTTATTTTATTTTATGAAATCATATATAGAAGATAAGATATAATTTAAAACTTTACATCAAATCACAATTTTTGCTTTTATTATTCTTTTTCACTTCTCTTTTTCTCATCTCAATATCCAACTTATGTAAGGCCCTTTTGGTTTCATACTATTGTGATCACAAAATTACAAAAAATAAATTAAATTATATATCTCATCGCAAAACAGTTAAAAAGAAAGTAATTATCTTCAATTGATCATCACCAAAGATATAGCACTATATAAATAGAGAGAGAGAGAGAAAGAGACACAGGTTTATAGTACTTGATAGTAACACCCAAAATTTAAACGATGATTCTCGAAAATAAATAATTTAACGTAGAAAGTGTGATTTGTGAAATTATTTTTAGATCAATTGGCCGTCTGTCCAAATCAGGCCGAAATAATCCATTTATATGAGTGACAGTTATATTGGTTATTTGTCACATTTTTAGCCATGGGATGGCCATATCAGCACTTCCAATTTCCAAAACCACGACTTTTCCACCTATAGTTTCTATTTTAATCAAAATAACAGTACATGTAGTAATTTATAACTTTGCATATATTTGGATATAATAATAAATTTTTTTACAAACATTGAGGTATGAAATAGTAGCATTTAACATAAATTTTGTGAATTAGACATTTTAAAGTTTAAAAAAATAATCAAAATGAGTTTAGTGGGCATTTATAAAATTTGAAATTTTGAAGCATTTGAGGCTTTACAGCCACAGTTATTGGTCCCACTAAAATAATTCGAAAATACCATAAGTTTCATATTTAATTATTTAACCGGCAGTTAGTTGCCAACCAATATTTCATTAGGATTCAATTTGAACTATCAATTTTCGATTTAACCGATAAATCCAAGTAACTGGGGCCCATTTGACAGAAATGGGCCTAAGAACCCACGTTTCCCCACTGTGGGCCGACTGCCACGATTCTCTCACTAAATTTGCACGCGCAGCCTCTCTCTCTCTCTCTCTCTCTCTCTCTCTCTCTAAAGTTAAGCCAACTTGTTGGAAAGATGAAGTGTAAAGAACTAAAATAATTAATCTATACAAGAAAATTTTTGAATCTTAGTAGGGGTCGTTTTAGATAAGTCGATCTATTTAAAATTAATATTTTTATTCGATCTTTAAAAAGCTTACGTTTTTTTGTCATGTGTTAGTGATTAATATGTGATGGATAATTGTCTTACACAAACAATTATATCACATGATTACCTTTGGAGACACCCATCACTTCTGATTTCAACTACCTTTAATTCGTTGAGGCATATAAAAACTCTCCTTAGAAAGAGGTGTTGGATACAAATCTCATTTGCGTGCGATGTATTTTTTCACCTTATGGTGGTGTAGTTGCCCCGCCAACATAATAGTCTAACTCTCGTAAAGTGTAGTACCTTAATTGTTATAATCTAGACCATTTGTAATTTCAAAAAAAAAAAAATTATTCGGAAGTAATACATTTAGTTAGGTTATGATGTCATTAATTCAACTACTTACATATATAATAGAGATTGAAGCGTTATTTTTATAGTCAATCACGTGAATTCATTCCCCATAACAAAACAATTTATTAAGTAGTTCTATTTGTTCGTTATGACTTCCAACCTACACTAACCTTGACATAAAAATAATTATATTTAACTCGCAACCTCCAATTATAATTATTATAAAATTGAGTTTTGGGTAGGCGATGATGTGATTAATCGGATTATTTATTTATTAATTATAACTCTCTTTACCGAAACTCGTATATAATTGTGCATTCTACAAATAAATCAAAAAATTAATTAGGTCGACTAGTAGAACCAAACAATAATTCTTGATTAATATAAGTTCGTATTCCACTTTACAAGAAAATCCAAAAAATAACTATACATTTCAAAATATGCCGACTTGATCACATATTCCTTTGAATCTTTATGCATCGAATCAAATCAATTCCCAATCATTCCATATCACATTTAAAGAATCCTAAGATTATATGAACCTACTAAAATGACATAATAAATTAGTCAAGATAACTTTAAAATGATTCAATAACAAAAAAAAGCATAAACTATGCATCCAATTGCTTTAATAACACTACACCGCATAAAGGCGGGACAACAATTTTACACGCAGCCCGGATATTACATCACCATAAAGTAGAAAAAACATCATATGTAGGCGAGATTTGAACTCAAGACCTCTCGTTAAGAAGAATCTTTTGATACTTCAACCTTGTCACTTGATCAAGGCCTCATTGGCGCTTTAATGAAAAGGTTGGAATAAATCTATTTATTTCCCACTAATAACTCTTTAGCATAATGCTAACTTAAACATGCCATGTGAAAAAAAGTAAATAGGAAAAGGCATAGCAATTTGCAATATAGATAATTCTAATTCTTCATGTAATTGAAAAGGAATATATATATATATATATATATATATGTTTATCATTCAAAGTAATTTACTCACGTGATATAACTTTTAATGTCCCTCAATTATTTTTGTTGATTCACAAATTAGGGGATTGATCATTTTCCCAATTTGGTCGACAAGTTGTGTGGTGAACACATGGATTTTTTTGTTGTAGGAAAACTATAGTATGGTCTAGCAAATTTCTTCTCTTTCTTCTTTTTAAATTTAAATAAGTTTTATTTTCATTAACCCATCCCAAAAACATTTTCCCATTTTGGAATGCTTATTAAATATAGAAATTCTCTATCGATCGATAATATTTAATTTGATACCAAATCATAATCTTAAAGAATCTGAGATAAACAAATTTTGAAACAAAATAATAAACGATTTGTAGTTTAAAATAACAAAAATTTATATTGGATTTATAGAATCAAAAACAAATGATGTGATAATACCATATGTTTATCGATATATAATCATTATTTGTACCAAAATGACTGTACGTACGATTGTATATTGATAGACACTTCATAATGTCCAACGATAAGTATTTAATAATTCTAAGAACTTCGATCGAATTTCATCCTAGCCTTCTCTTTAAAAAAGATTTATAATTGCTATCTAACCAAAGATTATTAATTACAATGCTTATATATTCTCAAAATGACATTTTTTCTCGATGTAGAACAATAATAAATGTAGCGCATAGCTTAGCACAATATACTCGTATTCTTATTTCTGAGGCAATTTGAAAGGACGATTACTCGAGTTGGCTGATATATATTATAAATTCAGATTTACAGTAATAATGTTTTTGCATTTTTTTTAAATTACATTTTTTCTCCACCCAAGCAACCAGAAAACTTCATTCCAAACTCTAGTGATCGATTCAAGAATATTATCTTAAATCCTCAAAATTTCAATTCTTGATCCTTTTTTTTTCTCTTCTTTTTTTTTTTCCTTTAAAAAAAGGATCAGCCGACCAAAAAGCAATCTTATTTTTTGCAAAGCATGTGGCTTGCCACGGCCCCACGTATTAAGGCACCAACTTCACTAAGAAAGAGCCACGTATACGAATAAGTATTCTCAAATTAAAGTAGGAAAGAGAAATAATTAAGTGAGAGAGATTGAGGGTGAAAACATTTTAATACAAAATACTAAGAAAATAAGAAAAAGAAAATCTGGCAGAGTACACGTGTGGACCAGTGTGGTGTCGGGCTTTGAGGCAAAAACTGGTTTTGGCCTTAAACTGTCGTAGGTTTTTGTTCTCCCCGCCGTTGATATTTTTTGTTGGGCTGCCGGCAAACATTTTTTTAGTATATAAAATGTGCTTGGAAATAATTATTATTAAAATATAATAATATGGACCAAACTTTGATTTTGCACATTAATTTAAAAAACTGTATGTCAATTTTAAACTTTTAATTTAAAGTGATTTTGCAAAACTTCAAAAGAATAACTTAATTAACTGGCCTTTTTTTTCTTTTTTTTTTACTTTGATCAAATTTCAATTTTACATACTAATTTAAAAATTATGTAGATAATTATTGAAATTTTAATTTTAATTAATTTTTTAAATGAAAATTATGAATACACAAGAATAAATTTACCGGCCATTTTTAGAAAGCGCTTGATAGAATTAAGAAATTTCGATCTAATTTAATTTGGATATTGGTCAGTAAAGAATGGAATATTATGATTAAAAGAAGAAAAGTTGTGTGGTTGAAATTGTTGTGCATGGTATGAGTAAACTATATAGGACATCTCAGCTACGAAATTATTTAATTATGGGGTAAATAGATGTAATTATATTAATTTGGTCAAAGTAGTGGTTGTAATTTGTAAAAGTATGACGTGGTTTTTACGCATCAATAAGCTGCACGTCGAGTAATTAATCTATATATTAGTTGTGAAATGTAGTATTATTGTAGTTTCTCACGAATAAAATTTATTGCTTCTGAAATTGACAATATTATATATATATATATATACACACACACACACCGCGCCGATATTCTTTATCAAGCATAATTAAGATTCGATCAATTTGCAACTTTATCAAAATATGCATCTGCGGAAATGGTTTTATTCCTGCAGACAAATATTCTATTCGTTTTATAGAATTTTGAATTCTGAATTTATATTAATTAGTTAAATTTTATTAATTAATAGATATAATAACTAATGTAAGTTTTTTTGATTAAATTATTAATTGAGAAAATAATAATAATAATAATAATAATAATAATAATAATAATAATAATAATAATAATAATAATAATAATAATAATAATAATACACTATAACATAAAATATGATCCATAATTTAAAAATTACATTAGATTTTCTTAATAAGTTATTAATTGAGAACATAATAATATAACAACAGTAATAATATAAAATCAATAATAAATAATATCAATTATAATAATAAATAACTATAATAATTATAACAATCATTATTATTATTGTTGTAGTTTGTATTTTAATAAAATAATAAAATAATATTAAATATCTAAACACGTAAGAATCTTGAAACTAGAAAAAAGAATATCTAAGAATAGCTATAGAATGAGAATCCTTGAAAGTTGCATTATTTTTCTTATTTCAAGATTTTTATTATTTTATTTTTTAGATAAAACTCAAATAAATAAATATATTTAAAAATCAGAAATTAGATTATTTTGACAAAATTCTACCAAACAAACAGATTCTAACGGATTCCGTATTCATGATATTTGAAATGTAAAATCGTAATTTGAGCCGCATCCTCGTCTTCTCCATCGTAGAGTATTATTGTGATTATGATTATACACATTAATGTAAAGAGAGATAGCATCTATTCAAACATGTAGCCTACGATCATAATGAAATTTGGTGTTTTCTTATGAAAAAGATTAGGCAAATGGCAATTTGCTCAAAATCTTGGTGGCTTTTTTTCTATTGAAAGATTTTGTGCTTCCCACTCCAAAAAATCAAAAAAATAATAATCCAAATTTATTATGTTTCTTGCAAGTAACAAAAGTTTGGAACTTGTCCTAATTTCACGTTTAAGCATAATAATGATGCATAAAGTTTTGAAAATCGAATGTCAAAAATACCTAACATACTATATAGAGGCAACCCTAGATTTCGTTCAATTTTCTTATGGTGGGAAATCATGTTAAAGTCGACTACAAAGTCTAATTTATGCACTAATTAAAGTCAACAATATTTATATATTATCATGTGTAATAATTAACTACTGTTGCTCGCGGTTCATCGAAAAATATAATACTAATTTATGAACCAAGTTTTGATATAAAAGAATTTAACTTATGTATTATTCATCAGCCCTCTTTTCCATTAATTTCTAGATGAAAGTGCAAATCATAATGTACGATTTTTTGTAGAATTAATTTTCGGTTACATGACATTCAATAGTAATTAATATTGTGCGGAAGATTAATTTTGGCCTCACATCTAGTTAATTCAGAGATGATTCGACAATTGTATTATCTCAGAAAAGACTAAATAAGGCTAGCACATGTCTTAATTAATGACGAAAACAATAAACGTTCTAATTCAAAGGTTGGTTCTTAAACTAAATAATAAGTAAATACTAAATTCGCAAATAACGAAAATGAAATACAAAGTAGAATAGGTTATAGAGCGAAAGTTAATTTCATTGAGTTCCCGATCACAAGTGATTTAAATGCCTCATCAATTAACTTGTACATATCCAATTAACTAAGATATATCGAACCTTAGCTTTCAAATTTAGATCCTAGTCAAAATAACTTGACAGACAAATCGAACCTTAGCTTTCATATTTAGGTTCGAGTAAAGTAACTCGACGTGTATAATAAAATCAGTAGTTAGAACGCATGTTTCTAGTTAATCCTATCTCTAAATCAACCACAAACACGTAATGAATTCATACATCAATTTCATTTATCACAAACACAATCAAACATTGATATGATGCTAAATTGCAAAGAAAACTATTTGAAATGAAATAAATGCATTCAATCAACAAGTTAACGAAATCTCAACTCAAATTACAACACCCTCGAAAAGATATTTAGTTCATAATAAGCTTCATTAATCCACAAACAAATCCATAAACATTCTTCATCTATATCCTGCAAATTCAAGATAAAGAAAACTTATAAATCGGATAGTAGAAGAGTAGCAATTCAATTCCTATAATGAAAAACACTTCCAATCACAAGTGATTTTTTTTTTTTGAAAGGATGAGTTCTTGGTGTGTTCCTCAGTCTAAAAATGATAACTAACAAAAGGGTTCGAAAATCCACTTAAAAACTCGCCAAAAACAGCACAGGAAACTATCCGTCCAGCCCCAGCTGGGCGCTTGTGATGTCTGCGCGCGTAGCCTCGCCTGGGTTCCTAGTGCCAGTTGGCCTTGTCACTCTGCATGCATGCGGCATTTATGTTTTTGGTCGTTCTGCTTCGTTTGAACTTCGAATTGCATAGCGTTTTTACCTACAAACTCAATTTGCTTCCTTTTTAAATTCATTTTGTTTTTATTTCTGTAAATTTGCGAGGAGACTGATGTTAATCCAATTGATGAAATCAAGCTAACAATACTAAAAAAAAAACTGATGCACACAAGCTAAAAATTACTAAAACAACGAGAATATAAGCACAAAATAATACCAAACAAAAAACATTTTGTTTTATTCTTCTAAACTTTTTATATAAATTTATAGCATCAAATAGCACAAGTAATCTCAGGAAGCTCGTGTAATTTTTTGTATGTTGTTTGCAATATTATCCTTTTATCATTTTGTACGTTAGAAATTGGAGATTCAACAATTAAATTGTATCTTAGCCCCCTTAATTAATTAAGGCGTAATTATGATTATATACACCAATTTTCATAAAATTATAGTTTTGCATATGGACTAAATTTTTACCATCAAATATATGAGCTTTTAATTGTTCTCATTTTTTATACGATTGTTAATTACCTCTGTATTATTATTAAGGTGGACATCTAAAATGTTTATGTGGCTTAAACGATCAATGCATTTAGTTGGATATCTACATCACTTCAGCTAATCAAGATGGTATTAATTTTCTAATTCAGCTAACCAGGATGATTAATTCTCCATAAATTGGTTCCAGTATATATTATGAAAAATAAGAACAATTGAATTTTGCTTTTTGGTGTATTAAGAGATAGAATATTTAGTTAATGTGTAAATCCAAACCTAGAAGAAAGATGGTGTCTAGACGCAATTACGTGCTTAATTAACACATTTTATTTGTGAATGTCCAACTCGCCAACCACGTTATGCATGTATTTCTTCATTTTGACTCCTTAAACAACTCTCAAAATCAATATTTGACACCACATGCCCATAATCTTCAAGATTCCTCAAGCATAACTTTCTTGGTTTCAGCAAATGAATTTGAACAAGAATCTTTAATGAAATCACTACCGTGACGTTTCCCAAGCCATCTTCCTTTTCCGCCTAGCATCTCTCTCTCTCTCTCTCTTTCTCTCTCTCTCTCTCTACACTCATATGCGGTATGCCCCTAATAATGATCCACTTAGGGATTATAAACTAATTGGATAGTAAAAAAATTATTGGCACCATAAGTAGGGATCAAAGACCCTAAAACGATGATTTAGGCGTAAAACACGGACTGATCACTATGGGAAATTGGGATTAGCAAAAATTAATTCGGATATAT
>JAYDZE010012334.1:0-27500 GCA_034509125.1 Monilaria moniliformis
GAAACGGAATAGCTTCCCACCATTGGTTAACTCTGGTGGACAGTCCCGCCTACACAAACAATCAACCAACTCAAAACCGAATGAAACAGAAATCTTAACACAGCAATATCAATCACGTTTGGCTTAATGCGATCTACATCACTAAAATTCAAACACATAAATTATAACTCGTAAAACAAAGCACAACCAGACTATTCCAAAAAATCATCAAAACAATGAAAGCAATGAAAGTTAAACCAAAAAACACACAGACACCATAATTTCATGCAATACCAATTAAATTCCTAATCCATACCAAAAACTTAAATTGAGTAAAATCGAGTTCTCAACTCACTTAAACCCTGGAAAATTATAAACCCTAAGGCCGCACATTGCGAAAATGTGTTGCATAAGATGAATATAAGCACACATTTTAGGAAGGCGGAGCTGAAAGAGAAGATTTCCTACCTCGGAGACGACGTTCGGTCTCATATCGCTTCGAAATCTTCCCGAATTTTTTGTTCCAGCGTTTACGTTAATCTATGAGTTGGAAACGTTGATGTAAGAGATGACAAATATAACCCGCGGGTACCCGCCCCTAATGGGGCGGGGCAGGAGCAAAATTATCGGATTCGGGGCAGAGTATAGATACCCGCTCCAATAAATTACACATTTTTAGAGAAATCAAATAGTGCAATATCATCTTCAAAACTTGAATAATGGAAAGGAGTCATGAAGCAAGTAGTCACCATCTTTAATGATTTGTGGTGGTTTAGAGTTATCCAAGGTATATAAGTAAGAATCAGCATGTTATAATATTGACCAATTGGTCAATGCAGTTGAGGAATCATATGCAAGAATGTATGGTAGAAATTTTGAAATAGAGTGGCTACAATAACTACAAAATCCCTCATATGAAAAAAGATTTCACTTGTAAGAGTGGATCAACTCCCAACTGACTTGGAAGTGTCACAAAGCTTGACAGAAGAGTGTGTTAGGGTTTATATACTTAAAAGCATGCTTTGAGCTGCTTTGTATTGGAAGCCTTATTTCCCACGTATTGAGAATAAGCTAATACTGTCATATGGTTTGCCTTTTGTGGTTATGGATGCTTATTTTTAAGCATATAATCATAAATTGAGCAAAACAAGTCATCATTCTATATTGTAGACTAAATGGTAGATCCATGATTACAGAAGAACTTTCAGTCAATTCCTTATAGAAGAAAATCAAGTTCACAGTCTAGATAGACATGGACAATCTATCGTAAAATATTGCAGTGTTGATCCAAAATTCGCACGCCTATCTTGGCCAACTGATAACGCTGGTATGATATAACACTAAAATGGATTACAATGAAATATGTACTTTGATGTTGTGTAAAAAAAGTACAAGATCTCAGTGATTATTTATTTCTTAATCTATATATGTAACATTGAGCATACAATGTTAATTATACACTGCTTTGACTTATCAATGAGTGCAGATTTTTTTTAACCCTAAGTAATTTCTGATATCTTGTGCAGTGATAATTAATGTCTAGCGGTGCTAGTATTGTTAGTATATGGAATTGTGTCTCGGGAGAACCCGAGTTGATAATATCCCTAACAGCTGTTCGAGAAAATGAATTTATTATACAAAACTCGACCGGTTAGAATTTATTTCAATATAATAAATAATGTTATTGGACTAGACCACTCTTGGTAAAAAAGAATAATTAATTAAAGCTATCAACAAGCCTAAATTAATTAATGGATATTGAAAATTTTAAACATGAAAAATAAATGAATTAAAAATTAGCCATAATATGGATGAAGGCGGGTAGTGCAATATTAATTTTATAGCGGAGTGAATTAATATTAATGGACTTAATTAAGTTGGATCAACTCAACATAATTAAGCCCATTATGAGGCACAGTCCTAATCCTCCTTGGAATCCTCAACTTAGCCCAACAACCCCTATATATAGGGGCTGGGGCACGAAATTAAGAGAAGATTTCGATGAGGAAAACATTTTTTCTCTTGGTTAATCAGTTCTATCGATTTCGTTCTCCACCCCAGCTATGCAGCTTGATAGAATATTGTTCACCCCAATATTCAAGTTATAGGAAAGAATATGCTAGAAGATTCCTTGGTTGAATAAATTTTTTCATTAGATATGGATCTTAAATCCATGTTGGAGAAAAAGATCAATCCATGTTCGAGAAGGAATCGATGTCGAAAGGAATTCGCGCAAGCGATTTTTTGCAGGTAATAGTTTCCGGCAATTTTCATAGAACTGAAGTAACTTCCTCTACAAAATCCGATTGAGACGTATAAGATGTCCACGCAAAGCTCTCTCGAAGACGAATAGATCTTAATAGATGTCCCGGAAGAAAATGAGATCACTTGAAGGATCAAATTGGGCTCCGAAGTTTGCTGATGGGATTTATGTTTGCTGGACGAATTGAATTGGTAGAGTGACGGGAGTAGCAAGTCATCGTCTTACATCAATCAACATGAAGACTCTGAAAATAAGGTTCATATTCGAACTCTAGGAGCATGTCTAAGATCTCGAATTTATATGTTTCTTGTTGCCTGTTTATATGTATTCTAGGACAAATTATGTGAATTGAATGTGTTCAATTCCAATTATCCTCCTATTAGATCCTTAGCAATTTAGGAAATTCCTTCATTGGAATAGCAATCCCCATCAAAGTGCATAGCTTATATGCTTGAAAATTATTCAGATATTAGTGTTACAAAGCTGATGGAATATTTGGGATATTCATTTTACCAACAAAGATTGATGGATCAATTAGCATTGTTGGGAATTTAGCAAAAGAGAATAATCATACCTCAAGGCTTTTTTTTGTTTTTTTTTTGTTTTTTTTAAAAGCTACAAATGTTCATTTTTCGTAAAGTTAGGACTCCAATTCTGTTTTGATAGGAAATCTATTTATTTTTTTGTTGTATGCCTAGAAAATATATATGCATATGTGTAGCTTACTTGTTTAAGATCTAACATGTGATGCTTATGTATGAACAATGCATATTTATAAACTGAATGCCATTTATAGTAGATACAAGACTCAATCAGGGGATCAAAATATCTCCAATCACTCTAAAGACAGACATAATCACTGCCAACAACAATCACAAATAGGCAGAATCACTGCCAACACAATAATCGACAATCACCAACATGAAGGGTGAATTTGATTAGATCTTACAAGAAGTAGGAATTCGTCTGATCATTAGATTTTGTCCTCAAATCATCATTATCACCATAGAGGCAAAACACTATCTCATTCTCCGACTTTGCAACCACCTTCTTCTATTTTTCTTTGGACAGATTGAACGAAAAAAACAGTGGACTAAAGTCCGAAATTAACTCTGACAGGTAAAACTCACTCTTCTCTTTCTCCACGCCGCCAGTGAGCCTGGCGCCAAGATAAGAGAGATCTACCTAATCGTCGGAGAGGTCCCAGGCCGTGAAAGGTTGAAGGCCGTCTTGGATCCAATATGGATCTGTGCTTGTGATGGCGACAGGGGGGTGGGGATGGAGAAATCGCCGATAAGAAGGGTGAGTTAGAAGCGGCAGGGGGTTAGGTAAAGCCATGCTGCCGATGAGCCCACTTCTCGGACTTTTCATCACGGTGAGGGGGATGCGAAGGTTTACTTAGAGAGACAGAATCCAATCCGAAGAAGGGGCAACAACAAATTAGGGTTTTCACACGTCGAGAGAAGCGAGAAATGGATCGAGAGAGAGGATGAACTAAGGTTTGACATAAAGATGAATTGACAGAGAGAGAAAATCAACTATTCCCATGCAACAATTTTTTTTAAGGAATGCGACAAATATTCTTTATTCTTTAAGTTATTATTCTCAAGCATATTGAATGACAAGTTTAGTTATTTCAAAAATATTTGTCAATCTTTTAATTTTTCTAAAAATCACTATCTTCTCATCTATATTATCCTCATCTATGTGGGTCAAAAAGCAAAAGTTATAGAAACTCTCTAACTTAGTAAAAACCTTAAATAAAAATTCTAAAAATATTTTTGTGAAAATTTTAACTAACTAATAATGAACGATAGCTTAAATGTGTTGATGAGATTTTGGTCACTGATTTGGTACATATATAACTATAAAACAATATCAAATGAATTAATCTTTATTTACACTGACTATATCAATCTAATTATAAAGGTATTACTAACTTATTCAATTTTATAATAAGAAAAAAAATCTCAATTTCAAAAAACATGAATTATTCATATATTTTCTACTAATTTAACTATCGTAAATTTCATGGGAGAAAAACTAGTTATATTGGAAAATGACCAATCCCTACCACTAATGTGTAAAGGAATTAACTTGAGCATTAACACTAGGGGTGGCGAAACAGATTCGGGTAAACGGAAAAAATCGAACCCGAATCGATACGTAAATGCGGGATCGGGTACGAGATCGGGTATGGTTAGCCTTGAATTTTAGGTATCGGGTTACCCGATCGGGTAACGGGTATACCCGATACCCGAATTGATACCCGAATTTGATTAATTAGATTCAGGCATTTAGCAATAAGCAGCCTGCAGCCATCCCATTTCATTTGCATGCCGTTTTGGTTAGTCGACGCTTCACGCTTGCCTCTACCCCACTCCACACAAGCCCACCGCCCACACCCAAACCCCGCTAATAAGATTAGGATTTAATACATTTTTTTTAAAAAAAAATATCGGATATTCGGGTACCCGATTGATCGGGTGCGGGTACCCCCTACTATACTCGGGTCGGGTGTCAGGTCCGGTCATACGGTGGATTTTGGGTTCGGGTATCCATTTTTTCGGATCGGGTACCCACGGGTACCTGAATTCCCACCCCTAATTAACACTCTGTCTGAGAATTTTTCAAATTATGCTGAATTTTATGAGAAATCTGAATTTAGACATGTTAACTTAGTCAACTTAAATTCATCCTTAAATATATTCATTATTCACACACTCACTATCCCAAATAACTTATCCAAAGCAAACTGCAAAAATTTGGTCCGAACAAAAGACAAAGAAGAGAAAAGTCTCTCCCAATTATAAAGTCAAACTATAGTCTTCCATCAGTAGCATCAGCCACCACAAACTAGACATCACAAGCAAGGAGAATCACACAGACCCTATATATCGTGTTGCCATCCACCGAGCCTTACTCCAGGATCATAGCTGGTGAAAAGCCTAAACTCATTACCAAGTTTGCTGGAGTGCTGAGGTTGAAAACCACATGGACGCAAGCCTAAGAGCTCGGCAGCCAAAATTGTTTGCACCTCACCTATACAAAAGTTGAGGAAATAAACATCAAACCCAATCCTTCCACATCCATAATACTTGCTTTCCAATCTCTCTAACTAGAATGATAAAAAAAAAAAAAAAATGGAAATACAATAGTATCATACAAAAGTTTAAGAGATTATGGTCATACAATGGCAAAGAACACATTTTTCCATTCACATGTAAAAAACATCATAGATGGAATTCAACATTGTTTACGAGGACAAGGCAAAATTGAAAACCCAAAAGCTTAGGACTCGTATTGCGTCTTTCAAGAACCTAGCTAACTTCCACATCTGAAGAACTTCAATCAAACAAACTGAGTCAAAAGTTTACCTGTAAGTAATAGTAGGTAACTTTCTCCTGGTTTAGATAGAAACTTAACAGTTTCTGCAATTTTCTCCAAGCACTCCTTGCTCTGTTAATAGAATCATTAGTTCGAGAACCACATCCATAATCAAGTTTGCTCCAAAAGTCATGGCCAAACCAGTTGAGAAGCCAAATTCAAGTTTGATACTAATTGCATTTGATACAACAGCAGAAACACATCTCAGCAATAGAAAATGACATAGTTACACACTAAAACGGGGAATAAAATTGCAGAAGGCAAGTTTTATCCATCTCCATAATGAAGAATCAGTAAAGAGACAAAACATAACATCATCTAGAGAAAAGTATCATCTAGATTACGGCTGTTTCGAAGGATTTGAAATAATAGTCGAACATCCATCTGGATCATTTCATTTAGAACCCATTCTTGAGTGACTAGATGGGTTTGGAAATCACTCCAATTTGAATAGTTTTGAAATCCTTTCATCCTAAGTCCTACATTCCAAATTGACAAATTCCTCAAACCAAACACATTTTAACAATTAGACCCAAGAAAGTTGTTTACCCTAGTTAGTTGTTACTACAATACCTTATAGTCTTATTTCAAATGCGCTTTACATGAATCCTACCAAAAGGATCATTGATGTCCATAACACAATTAATCAAATAAAAAAAATGTCTAAAGAACTTCCAATTCATAAGTGACATTCTCCTAATAATTCATCCTCAACGCATATATGAATTCATGAGGAAAATGAGATATACCAGGTAAGGAGGATCTGCCACTACAATTTGAAATGAGTGCTTCAACGACAACGGAAGATCCTCGGGTTGGTTATAGTCATAGAAAGTGAACTCATCCCCGTATTGCTCGAACCTTTTATCATACTCGAGAAGCTGCGCTGGTACTCCCGAAACAATTTTCTGAAAATTCCCAATGTCGTGCTGGTTAAATTGCATGTAACTGAAAACTGAATAGAAACTCTCGCAAAATCTATAATAACGCACTGTGATCGTACTTTCTAGTACTTTCAAATCATGATATCATCATTTACGACAGCTATAGGAGGAAGGCGTGAATTTAACTACCAAGTGAGACAATCAAAAGGAAAGCATATGCAATGAGCTCTTATTTTACGCTGTGCTTTGGAATTAGTACCTCGATAAACCCTAAGGAGGTGCTTGGTACAGTGGAACGGAGGTGGGAATGGCATGGTGATCCATACCTCCATTCCACCATTCTCAATAGATTAAGCATAGTCACTTTTTCCTCAACTCATGAGAATAATCCTTCATACCAAACAATTTCAAAAGATCTTCGTTACTTTCAAATGAAATTGAAAGTATGCAAAACAAAAATATTTCGATTCTAACACACACGAATCAATCGGAAATGGAGGTACCTTGAGATAGGCATAAAGAGTAGGGCAAGCAATGCAGGTGACGCGAGGGGAAATGAGCGTTTCAGAGAGAGCGGCGACCTCGGCGGCGATGGTTTCGGCAGTTTGGCGGTCGTACCAGAACTGGCTGAGCCGCCAGTCCTCCGTTACCAGCGACACCTCCTCCCCGTCTTCGTCTACAGCTTCTTCGGCGGCGGCGGCAGCCTGGTTCTGTTCTGCAAGGAACTCTTTGAGCGCTTCCAGAGCGTGAGAGCTCAACATCGGAATATCATCCTCTTCGTCTCCACTGACGCTATTAACAACTACGCTGTTGTTTGTGGAAGCTTCGGTTTCTTTAACGGGGTTTCCGTCGGCTGACATCATTTTCCGGCGAAGAGAGAATGTTAGAAGAGTGGAGGTTTTATCGGGCGACGGCGACTTGCGGTCTGTTTGATTTTGTGTTCTTTTGAGGTTTTCTATTGGAATTGTGACAATCGTCCGTACTTTTATTTTTTAGCATTTTATCTAATAAATAACTATTCAAGGGCGTAAATTGAATTTTGATATTAACGAATGAAAATCTATATAGACATTTTACTTGTGTAAAATTAAATTAATAAAATTTTAATTAATATAATTATTTTAGATATTAATTGTGTTATAATTAAATGAAGTCCTAAATTATCCAAAAAAACAAAACACGCACTTAAAAGATTGAGAGATGACAACTTAAGAAAGAAAAAAAAAAAATCAACAAAAATAGTCTATAAAAGAAAGTGATATTACATCAAGAACTCAAAATAAGTGACATTCAACTAGCACGCAAAAATAATTAATAAATTAGCATTAAAAAATAATATTTGAAAAATATAAATATATAAATTCGATTATTCAATTCGAATCTGTCACAAAACCGACCGAGAGCAGAACAAAACAGTAATTTCTGTTGACAAAATTACACCAAAAGTGAACTCCCATTCTAGATATAAGAAAAATGAGTATAGTTTGTATTTAAGATATTAAATACACCTCCTGATAAAAGTTAACATATAATAGACTACATGTTGGCTAAGTACACACAAGCCCAAATCCTGAATGCACAAGTAAAAAAGAATAAGCACCATAGTTTGCAGAAAATAAATCAATTCTCAATAGTCAATACTCTCTTTTTTGATTTTTTGGTATTTATACAATACATTCTGGCAGAGAGAGAGGGAGAGAGAGCTAAGCGCCGTTCTTGTTCTGCCATGGCTTAAGCACACCTACTACGATGATCGCTACAATAATGAGAAGGATCATGATTGCAATACACATCCATTTCCTCGAGTTCCTTTGCAAACTCTTGGCCTTCTGCAGGGCAGTATTCCCTGACTGTACGTGGTCTACCGCAGATGAAACCTGGGAGATCAGGTGGAGAAGGATCCATTAAGTTTAACTAACTACACAAGTACAGTCTGAAGATTATTAGTTAAGGCCTTAAGGGTACCTGTGACTCTATGTTATCAAGCATGTCGCCTTGAGCATCCACCAGAACCGCCATGTCCAGGAATATCTGCACAAAGACAGTAGAATGCAACGATATTAACTCTTATATGAAACAATCAACCAGTTTTAATTTCAAACTATGTAGCTAGTTCTATCAAAGAATACATTTGTCTACAAGGGACAAGACTGAAATTAAAGTATATGGAACTTTTCTAAGAACCAATCAATCCCGGGTGAAATAACATAAAAAGAATAACACATGGAATCTGAGAATTGATAATATATGGTTGTGAAGGTAATTGAGCTGGCTATCCAATCCTCTGGCTGTTTGTGAACCGGAGTTTTCTAGAGATAGTTATGACCTAAATACTGAAGGCTGATAGGTCCAGTCCAATATCCCAACTGAGACCTGACCAGACCAGCCCCAATCCATTTCAGGCTACAATTGATGAAAATCTACCCTGATAGGAGAGCACCACAATTAAACAGAATTGTTCTGTCCTGGATCACAAACCTTAAGCATGAAGTAGAAAATACATATGAACTATATAAAGCTCAACAAGGATCGACTTAAATGATATCGGGAACTACCCTAAATGAATAGACTCGTCCAAAATGTAAAAGCTGACAATGAAGTGTATATGCTGTATGTACAGAAATAAATAGTCACAATAACCACTATATCTGTTGTAAATCTAGAAGTTTTTTCTCTAAGTATCTAGAAGTTTTCTCTATGTAGAAAATACATATGAACTAGATAAAGCTCAACAGGGATCGACTTAAATGATATCGGGAACTACCCTAGATGAATAGACTCCTCCAAAATGTAAAACCTGACAATGAAGTGTATATGCTGTATGTACAGAAATAAATAGTCACAATAACCACTATACCTGTTGTAAATCTAGAAGTTTTTTCTCTAAGTCTCTAACTGCATCATGACGCTCTTGAATTTCTGCGAGCGTGTCCATTATCTGCAAGTAAGATAATGTTGGCATGATTGATAAGCAAAACTGAAAGAAATTGGCACGAAATTAACATGCGGGGATGTAGCCATTTGGGTTTGACGTGTCGGTTGTCAAGTGTGTATGTGTGTGTTATAATTTACTCAAAAAAGTAAAGCTACACATTTACTCAAGTAATCAGAATGATCCTCACCAACCTCATTTTTTTCTACATGCTGAAAAGTTATGGAATGAATGCAAGTACTGACAAACGTATCAATGAACAATGAAATAAAAATGCGAAACAAAAATATAAATCAAATAGAAAATCGAGCAGAAGAAAACAGAGGACAAAAATTTCGAATTAGGAAGATACCTGGCCTCGGCCTTGTTCTCGGATTGCATTCTGAAAAATCTGCTCACTATCTCCGGTCTCTATTAATTGATCAATTGTCTGGGATAGATGGTTTAGATAAGTAATAACATATTAATAAATGATGATTTTATGGAAATTATGGAACAACTGGCTTCACCTCTTCATCAGCCCGGGTGCCCGTCACTGGAAGGAACACGACAATCATCAAACTAGTTAATACAAAAGCTGGTATACTAAAGCAAAATATTTGTTTGTAAACAAGCATCGAAACCTGTGAATACACGCCGCTCAACTACTTCACGGTACTCTTGATGTATATTCTCTCTTAAGGTCTGCAGGGTACTTATAGCAAAAAATTAGATATAGGAAAATTAGGAAATTTTGCAACATGCAAACATAATAGTATGTCTAATCTACCTGAAACTCGGACATTTTATCTTTAAACCTCTTCTTCATAGCTCTGCATTCAAACATTAACCAATAAGAAATAAGATTTCACCTTTTCAATTATTATTGGATATAATTTATAAATCATAGAGGGGTTAGAAAAAAGAACTGTCACTTGCAGACTGTTACAGTATCATAGTTATTTGAGGCTCAGGGTGCTGGTCCAAGAGGCTACTATAACAATTTATATTGCAGGAAATCTTGTGAAATTTGACATTTTCAGTAACAAGAAATAGCAGAAGGTTAACTTAACTATTTAGAAGCAAATGCAATGGTCAATCACACATCTAAACGAAGGGATTGATCTTCACAATCAACAACCAAAATATAAGTGGGTAACAGACGGCACTCATACCCCAGCAAACGTCGAACTTGCTCAACTATTTTTATGATTTATATGAAGTGAGCAACTAAGTTGGCAAAAATTCCAGAGACAGAATGGAAGATCAAAGCCTATTTTGATTTTAGCCAAAATATGAAAAAATAAAATTAAAATGAAAGCAAGAAACTTGGAACATTGGGGCAACAGTTATAAGCTATATATAATATGTGCATATATAATTAAATTACATTAATCTTATTTGAAACTAAGAATTCTTAACTAATAACTATGAGAACAATGTAAGCTGATAGGAAAATTCTTCTCTCTACTTATATGACTATGCAATTGGGCATCTATGTGCTTTATAACAATAATATCGGCATCAATAAGCATAGTTTGAGTTCCAAATTGTTCAAGATGTCATTCCCTTAAAATACTATGCAAGAACAAAATACTTTCGGTGGGCTGAAGTTGTTGCATCTAGTTTAAAACTACAAAACTTCAATATTCAGAAGTTCAGTAATTTGCAACAAACATGTATGAGAAAGGAGCAAAGTTATGGCGACTGGAAGAATATTTTAATTAAGAAGACATGACATTTGAAGATTTATCAAAAAACAATCGATCAGTACAAGTAATGCTTATATAAAAGGAAACAATTTAGTCAGTTAGTTTCTTCTCCCTTAACTGTACGGCAAGATTCTCCTATAATTTATAACAACTTCCATACAAATGGCATATACGTGCATGATTTAAAGAGGCAATAAATATTGTTACCCCAATGGTTTTAGTTAAATTAGAAAATGGAAACCAGGACAGCTACAGTAGTGCTTGTGTACTAGACAATAATTGAGTGCAAAGAAAATCCAACATTTTTCTGTATTAGGTAAATACCAAGCATTAATGATTACATACTTGAGTAATCAACCTAAAGAATGATACTTTAATTATATCGAGAGTAGTCCGTGAGATTCAACATAAACTAAGCGAAAAGCATGAGGTACTCAAAATACAGAATGGCACATCAGCTACTTATGATACAACAATAGCCAGGATAGAAAAAGGGTTGCTCAAATTACACTGTTGTAGCTGTTCTTGATCTGTCTACGCCTGATCCTTTTCCGCATCCAGGCTTTTGTCTATTGGCTAAATTCTAGATAACATGTGAAAATAACAATCACTCAGTACTAGAAAATTTCAGTAAGTAAACCACAATGAGACATGAAACACATTTCTATACCTCTTTGTCAAGTTCCTCGATTCTTAATTTAATTGTGCGGGCAACTTTTCCTACTTCATCAACATCCTTTTCCATTCGTTTCTTGATTGCTACAGGGTTACAAAATTTTAGTGATAAAAAGCCCAGGAGCACAAGAATAAACTAACAAACAAGGCAAAAGAAAAACTGAAGAAATTTATTGACAAAGCTGATGCCACATATAAGCTGATAAAAAGCCCAACAAATTAGAAAGGTTCATGAAATTGATTAGAGAATTGAGTTGCTCTGTAAATAATATTGTTAAAGCCCTGGTATGTATATTAACCAAACATAATGCTTCAGATACAACGGAAAACTAATCGTGTACACCTGTAATATGTTCTAGTCAATATAGTGTACCTTTCATTGCAGCAGCCTTGGTGATAGCCTTTGATTCCTCATGAGCATCCTGCAGTTGAAGGATGGTGAATATTATCAGAGTTTAGAAGGTAACATCACCAGAATTTCTAAACTTAGATAACATTTACTACCACTTAGCATGTCAAATAGGAAGATACAGCAGAACAAATTTGTTTATATATTCAACTAATTTACAACAGTCAACACATAGCAATAGATCTGAGAAAATTCCACATGCATGCATCCACTCCTATGCGAATGATGCAGGATTTTGAAGTTCAGAATTTAGTCCCAATGACTTCCACCCCATCCCTAAGAGATGAAGTTCACTTATGACGACAGAGATTTAGACATTGAGAGCGATATATAAGCATTATAATAACATTACGGCTGATAGCTGTTGGCATCAAAACATTACTTTTAAGTAATAGAGTAACTAAGGAAGGAGATTCTGCTATTTCAGGAAATGCACTTGAATGGAGCGATTTCTACTGAAAAACTAGAGTGGCAAAAAAAAGGGATAGATGAGTAGACCAGACACTAATGATAGCCTCCAGGGAAAACATCTAAGCAATTACTACTCAGTCAAGCTAGTCATACCATTATAATAGCAAATGTGATATAGCTACACTGACCTAGTAAAACAGAAAAGCAAAGAGAATCCTGTGGAATCAGGTAAATGACTTCATTTGAGGATGGAAACTTATATTCATGGAATCTATGATTTTGGATAAACCCAAGTCACGGGGAATTACTTTTGAGTTTATTTAACATGATAAATAATAACATGAAGAGAAAACGAAAACCTTAGTTATCAAACACTGAACATGACAGCAATATATGGCTAAAATAAGAGTAAAAAGAATGATGATGAAAGACCAATAAAAGTTGCCCATTTTCAAGTATAGTAACAAATAGATAAGTCAAGAGCACCAAACATTGAACATCAAAGCCACAGTTCACGAGAAGGAAAGTTTAGATATTCTAGGCTGAAAATCGTATAGCTCTCTACAAGCACTTTATCACTTGTTTTATTTCTTGGCTGACTGTTATAAAAGAAGAAAAAGACATGAGAAGTTCATCTTATTCTTAACCATGGGATTTCAATTTAGAAACAAGAAAAGAAAATTAGCAGCACGAACCTGAAGCTTTCTCAGTAGGGCATTGAGCTTTTCATATTGTTTCTCAATCTCCTGCACCTGTCAATTCAAAATAAGATGCAACAACCAAAGCCTAAGTCTCAAATAAAATAAGTACCAACTCATTGATTATAATATCAGGTATTTAGGCCATCTAATAAGCAAGTAAATGTAGTGTAACAACTCCTTCTAGTGATCATCATCAAGCATAATTATGATTAGTGGTAGTCACCTGCTTGAAGAAATCTTCCAAGCCTAGGTCACCCGTTTGTCTCTCCATTCCCATTTCAATATCACCATTTCTATTTCCTTGATCCCGTGAGTTCACAAATGAATCCTGTAAAGATTGCACAAGAAGAACAAACAAACAATTTCAGGATTACATTTTTTACAAACAAATGTCACATAAGCCACATCACAGGTGCTAAAGCAGACTCTATTTTTGAATTAGGGCTGGACACTGTAAACACAAGCAATCATGAAAAAGAGGCAGGTTTTACAGTTTTACTAATAGTTTCAAGAGCAGTGGTCTAGTTTCTGAGAAAATTAATGATAAGTGCAAGAGCTGTTATAAGGAATGATCCCACTGGGATCAAATATTTTGAATTTAGATAAGCAATTCTCGGCCACATTTGTTGTGCAGTGTCTGCAGACTGCTAACGCTTTTGTTTCTTCTCAAAGATATTCCCCTATTCTATATCCTGCAAGCACATCTGACTGGTTACAAAGCTGTGTCTCCAATTGAATCACTAATTCAAACAAGGCACTGAAAGCCCTCCTAGGTAATTTTCTATTCAAACACAAAAGGTCCCTGTAATAAGCTGACTACTCCAGCTTAAAATACTAATTAAACATGACTAACCCACAGCTACATGCCATTATGCAAAAATAACATCGGCACAGTTTCTCCAAAAGTTCCAGACACAGATTGAGGTCCCTTCTATTTATCTTTGTAAAATTTTAGTCCTCTTTCCCCACAGACCACATTATCGGATCTATATATATATATATATATGATTACGTGGACAATTCTATTGTATATGTGTAGATTGACCATATAGGTAGTACACTGTACGCTAATACATGGCGACATTGTCCATACCATCATTGTGTTCATGGAGATGCAGTTAGGTTGTAAGTTAGCCTCATTAATGATACAATTAATTTCTTAAGCACCTTTAGGTCAAAAGCAGGTGAAAATCACATTATCACTTCTTTCAATCTGAGAGAACAGTTTTATGATTCATAAACTGGAATTGGTTTTATTTAGACAATCTTTAGGTTTGACGAAAATGAAAGAACTAAAACCATTAGGCCGTCCACCAATTAGTCCGAAAACTCTGACTAAATGTGCTAAGTACGTAGCTTAAATCATCAATAGCAAAAAGAATTGTGTCTGTGTATAAGAAACTGTCTGGTTAGTCAAACTAGCAGTGAAAATTCTAAAATGATTCCTTAGATTGATTAAACTATCGAAATATTTTCTCAAGTCATCTCCCCAAGTCCCAAATTCAAGTTCAATAGTTTGGCCACAAGCAACCCAGAAATCTGATCTTCTCCAACAAGAAGTGATCAAGTTCTGAACTTTGATAGTAATTCCTGTTTCCATCAACACCTGTATGCTAAGCAATTGGACAAAGATGGAGCTAAAGTTGTACGCATTTGAAGGGATAGATCTGTTACATTCAAAACCAGACAGAATCATACAATTCAAGCATACAATGGAAAACAATTCAATTTACAGCTCTTCTCCCACTCATAAGCAATCTCAACTTTTTCTGCCTTCAATTTTCAACTAAAATCTGCTGCAATTTCCTTCATTTTATATTCAGCTGCTAAAAGCTACTGCATTGTCATTGAAGATTTTCAAACCCAGCAATTGCTTCAATTTCACCAATTGATACACAGATCAATTAGCAATCAGACATTCAAGAAAAGGGGCGAAAACACTCACCGACGACAAAAGGTCATTCATTGTGAAAATTTAGAGGCCGCAGGATTCTGGATACGAGAGAGGAATAGATTGAACGAAAGATTTCCTTCCCTAGAAAAAACTCCTTCTATCTGTCTGACTCTGTGTCTCCCTGCTTTTACTTTCTCTCTCCACTTCTTCCTTGTTTTGATTTTTTTTCCTTTTCTATTTGTAACTTTTTCGTACGCGGGTTGGATGAGAGAGACAGAGACAGCGAGGAGAGAGAGGGGGACAGTTTGCGTTGTAATGTGTGCGAGGCGTGAAGGTATTGTTTAATTTCAGTGTCAATTTTAATTTCAATTTCGAATCCTTTTGTATTTAGCTGTCTCTGTCTCTTTTGGCTGCTAATAAGACATGTTTGGAAAGTATTTTTACTTCCTATTCTCATATTAAGTTTGATTTCAACGCATCATAAAAAGTAAAAAAAAAAAAAAAAATCCTCAAAAAAGAAAGTAAAAAGAATTTTAATATAAGAAAGTAATATAATATTTTTGCTTCATGAAACTACTATACAAATATTTAAAAGGATCAATTTCGCTTTGGCCCTGATATTTCGATCAAATTTAAAAGAGTCGTGGATCAAATTTAAAGGATCAATTTTTATATATTAAAATAATAATTTTTATTAAGAATAAAAAAAATTATTTTTTATTTGGAAAATATTGTAATTTTTATTCTTAAGACATTAGCTTTTATTTATAATAATAGTCATTTTAACAAAATAATTTTAAATATAAAAACAATAACTTAACAAAGTAAATTTTATGTACAAGAATATTAACTATTTTTTGGAGCTCATAATAAAGGAGAGCTCACACAAATTTTTGTCAATTATAAAATTGGTCCAACTTTTAAAAATTCAGAATAAAGTACTATTATTTCAAAACGAACTGCAAATATAATAAGGCTATACAAAATTTTCAATCTCGATAAAATGAGTTGAACCTTTAAACTCCAACATCAATATTTACCCAAGATTTCTAAAAATATGGTGAAATTGTTATTTATAATTTATGGCAGGACTTTTTACGACGAGTTGCAAAAAATTAAATAATCTTTAAAATATTGAGGAAAAAAACTATTACCTCTTCTAAATTTTTGTAAATATGGCATATAATAAAATTTTCGATCTAATAAAGGAGTTGGATCTTTCTGTTTCTAATAAGCTCGAGAGAGATGAAATGGATAACATATTCTTTTCACATAATTTCAGAAAAAAAAAAAATTAATTAGTTATCTAAGCTGGTATAACTAATTTTTATGACTGAAAATTCTGTCTCTAGCCATATTTGCAACTTTTGTGCAATCTTATAATCCTAGTGTGGAAATTATGAATGTAAAGGCATTTTTGTAACAATAAAGCTAAACGACCACATTATGGCCACGCACATAAGAGTATAATAGTTAATATATTCGAAAAAATAATAATACATTAATATTCATTTACATGATAGTCATTTTTCTATCAATTTTAGAAAGAGATTATAAATTTAATTTCATTATGTAAACCAATTTTAATTAAATCGATCTGAAAATCGCGTATGAGCAGCCATAATGTGACTGTTTTGCATTACTCTTTTTGTAAGTCAAACTAAAAAGTTGATCCACTAAGTGAACCTAAGTATAAGTGTAGCTCATCTTTATGAGGCCGAAAATTGGAACTCATACATGGATGAATTTTTTACAAAAGGGAAAACATAATTGAATTAAATTATTTTATATATTTACACTGAGCAATTAAATCAAAGTGTCAGTCGCCGTTTCGGAAATAGTAAATAAATATTTTTTTTAAAAAAGAGGTTCCCTTTCGTTACTATTTGGGCTCATGTTAATTATGACGAGAAATGAAAGTAAGATAATGGTTGAAGGTGGGGCCCAGGACAACTAAGATTTCAAATCAATCGCCACTGAAAGGGATATCTGTAGGTAGGGTTGGTCTAGGCTGGGCTTGCAAGAATTCTATGCTTTTTTTAGAACATTGTCATTTTTTAGGGCAAATTACCGGAAAAATCACCAACTTTGGTCAAATTATGGTCAGTCCCACAAGTTTTAAAATCAGTCGATTATATCATAATTTCAACAATTTTTGCAATTGTCCCATGATGTTTGATTTAGGGAAACTTGCTGCTGATGTGGTCGACGAAAAATCTTATACGGGCAAAACATCCGGCTTCTAAAACGACGTCGTATAATCCACGTCTGCGACACCTAGTTTGTCACATCATCAATTTAGAACGCGTATGCGACACAACAATTTCATATACGTAGGCCACCGAAATATTTTGCCATGGGACAATTACGAAAATTGTTAAAGTTATGATATAATTGACTGATTTTGAAACTTGCGAAATTGATCAGAATTTGACCAAAATTCGTGGTTTTTCCATCAATTTGGCCTATTTTTTTCTTACTAAATCAACTAGTGACAAATTGCCAACCCACAGATGTTGGCTGTATACGTGTATATATCGTGTAAAATCATTTCAATAAATCTGACCTGGACGGCGGGATTGATTGCTGTCTTTTCTCCAATCTGAAAAGGTTATCCGCACACGTACAAAAATATTGAAACAATTTACAATTTTAGTTATGATCATTAATTGTATGATACTTATGCATAGACATTTCGAGTATTACACATTCACATGTTGTAAAAACTTTTATAGGTATCAGTCACATGGAAGATGGAGCTATGATTACAATAATTTGCAATTACAAGACAGTATTTTAATTTATAGCAATTAAAATATTTCTAAATATTTAGGACAACTTTTAGGGTTAATATAGTTTTATTATTTCCAGCGTATTTCAAAAAATGTTCTAAATTTTTGGTTTTTATCAAATGTTTAGAATTTTCAGCGTTTCTCATAAAATGTCATATACTATACAAAATTCAGAGACGAAAAGTTGATTCATCTCGTTATAGCATGAGATGGATTTTTTTTTCCACCTGAACACATGAAACGACGTCGTTTTAACAAACAATAAGAAAAATTAATAGTATTTTGTGTCCCAAACTTTTAGTATATTCTAGAAAATGTTCCAAACTTTTAATGTATTTATAAAAAAATATCCACAATTTTTAGCGTATTTCAGAAAATATCTCAAACTTTTAGCATATTCCAAAAAGTCCCAAACTTTGAAGAAAAAACGAAATTAGAGACACAAAACATTATTAACTCTTCTTATTTTGTTAAAGTGATATTTGATTAAAAACAAAAATTGAAGACATTTTCCAAAATACGCTACGATGATGATAAAACACTATTAACTTAACTTTTACATTATTTTCACCATTTTTATTTTTGACAGAACTTTCACCAATGTCGTAAATTAACTATTTTTGCAATCTTTGGATCAATCGAAAATTACTACGTTGTCGCCTCCATTCACGGCCACCGAAACCTTAAAATAAGGAGATTAACAATAATTGAATATGCAAACATGGTTATTCATTACTCACAAAAATCAATTGCTTAATAAAGAAACAAGATCAAATACAAGAGGGACCTCACGAGATCCTCTATTCCTACGTCTTCCAAGTGGGGGTCGGCGGTCGGGTTATGTGGTGAGCCCATACCCGAAGGGAAACAACGGGTCATAATGCTTATCCCCAACATTCATGGGCAGCTGGTCAACGGTCTTAAACCAAGTGTGGGGAAGCCTGCCCGTAAAGCCGAAATCACCGAACAAAACATCGGCTACGCCCTGCCCCTCAGTTCCGGGCAGCCACGCCGCCACGAGGGCGTCAATCTGCCCTAGATACGGCTCGATCACCACGGGCCGCCCCGTGATCAGGACCACCACGCACTTGACCGACCCGCACACGTTCGATATAATGCTCGGCCCGGGTTCGGGCAGGGTCAAATTGAGGCTGTCGCCGAAAGTCTCCGCGTACGGCGGCTCCCCCACCACTACCACCGCGTACGAAAACTCGTTCTGCTTCACGTAGCCGGAGTCCGGGTTCTCACTGAAAACCACCTCGGTTTTCGGGTCGACCGTTTTCCTGATGGCAGTTAGTATCGTCGTACCTGATCATTTACACATACAATTAGGGGGGCTAATTGGGGGGGGGGGGGGGGGAATTTATTTTCTTCGAATCATGAAATGTGATTGAAAATGTTGGATATATATACATACCGGAGGTGATGTTGCCGCTCTGACCTTGCCACTGGATGGTCCAGCCTCCGCACTGGTTTCCGATGTTGTCGGCGTGTGTGCCGGCGACTAGGATCTTTGGTGCATACTTGTGAAGTGGGAGCAATGGGTTGTGACCGGATTTGCCGTTCTTGAGCAGCACCAATGACTTTCTCACTGCTTCTCTCGCCAGCTCCCGGTGTTCCTGGTGGAGTTTTTTGATGTCAGGAAAAGGGAAACTGTCGAGAAAGCAAAACTCCATGATACGAGTATAAACTGACCTGACTGCCTAGGTACTTGGTCATGCTGTAGTCGGACAGCGGGTGCTCGAATAGGCCCATTATGAATTTAACTCTTAGGATCCTCTTGACAGCATCGTCGATTCTACTCATGGAGATGAAGTTGTTTTTCACTAGAAATGTGAGGCCATCGAGGAATTCAGTGTAGTTGTATGGAATCATAATCTGCAATCAAGAGTAGGTTAGTTGAGCACTCGTACGTTCCTCGTTCAATCGAGGATAATTGTCAAAAAGGTTCGCCTTATTCTCTACCTCATGATTTTGGATTACATACAAATTATAAAATGTTTCAATAAAAACCTTGTTCTTTTATTTGTCATGACCTTCTTTCAATCATTGGCATATTTTGAACATGTCAATTTTGCTACAAATAAAAAGGTGAGATCACTTTATCGAACCGCTTTATAAAGTGTCTAAAAATGAAAAACAGGGTCAAATTGGTTATTTTTTTAGCAATTAAGCCATGGTAACCAGTTCCGAAACGTAGTAGACTAACCATGTCGATTCCAGCGTTAACTCCAGCGAGGATTGAATAAGTATAGTTTGCATGAGGTGGAGAAGTAATCCTGTCAATTCCCTCCCAATCTGATATGACAAACCCCTTGATCATATTTTGAAAAATCCAAGTTAGTAAATGTTGGTTGGAATTTGGCATTGAAATGTATATATATACAAGCTAGAGTATTACTCTGAAGCGCTGGAGTTTCTTCAAGAATCCGGTGACAAAATCGCCATTGGCGTGCATCTTGACGCCGTTCAAACTGGAGTAGGAGATCATGACCGTGGAAACGCCCTTGATGATGGAATCAAAGTAGGCAGGCATGTGGATGCTCAGCAGTTGGTGCCTAGTTGCTACCGTGTTGTTCTCGTTTATGCCTTTGGTTGTTCCGCCGTCGCCAACGTAGTGTTTCGCGCAAGCTATCACCTTTTCTCTGCAAAGAATGCAAAGCTGATCATGAATTGAGATTCTTGGACAACTACGTTGTCGAAGTGTCCGAATTCTGTTTTCTTCGAAAAATGCCAAAACAGCTGCTCTTTCCATCAATCCACATGCAGACATATTTCTATCTAAATTTTCATTGATTCCAACACATTGCAGCCAAACGTATGGTCCACCAC
The DNA here is from genome assembly GCA_034509125.1 of Monilaria moniliformis. Taxonomy (NCBI): domain Eukaryota; kingdom Viridiplantae; phylum Streptophyta; class Magnoliopsida; order Caryophyllales; family Aizoaceae; genus Monilaria; species Monilaria moniliformis. The sequence continues at coordinate 20,851 of JAYDZE010012334.1, forward strand.
AATGAGAAAAAAAAAGGTCAGCTTATTTTTCATGATCACCAGGTTTTATGACTATCTTGTGGAACACCATAGATGAGAGCAGGAACGGACGTTGAAAAATATTTTGATGGAGATAAAAGAAAAAAATTCAAGAAAACTCTAATATATACAACGTTAAAAAGAAAATAAATTGGTTAGGGGTGCTGAAGCACCCCCTGTATCCGCCTGGTGGTGGTTGAGAGTACTCTCGTCATGGCGTCTACTTTGAGTTACAATATATAGGATTCAGTATTTGAAGAATCAATTATGCGATCCAACGAGCTCAAATAATCTGATCCATGAAAATAGGCAGTAATTCGACCGAGAAGAACTTACTGTCCGGCAAGGTAGGGGACGCCCTTTCGAGAATTAGCTGGTATATCTCCTTGTAAACCGGGAATGAGTTCTGTCATTGCACGAACTATGCTTGGATCTTCACTATAGCTCTCGTAGCAACGACCCCATCTTGGATCTCTGCACACCTATATTATATTTTCTCCAAAATCAAATATTTTTCCATCTAAATTTATTTCCTATAAAAGAATTAAAATTATATAATTTATATGTAATTACCGCAATGGTAGGTGCAAAAGTATAAGGAATCCCCGTAGCTCTGATTTCAAGAGCAGTTGCTGCTCCGATTCTCTTCACCAGTTGTGGATCTCTGTTTCCAAATGATAATACATTACAATGAGTAAAAGTTCTTGGTTGAACTGGCTAAAATCACATCATAGTATAATTCAACTGCGAAAAGTGACTTGCCTAGTAGCACCTAGGCCAATGTTGTGAGGGAAAATGGTGGCATTGAACACATTGTTATGCCCATGGACTCCATCAATCCCATAAATCATGGGTATCCCAAGGCGGGTTGACAGCGAGCCCTTTTGGAGCTCGTTGACCATGTCGACCCACGCCTCTGGGGGCGCCTGTGGGGCTGGAACACTGCCTCCGCCACTCAGCACACTCCCTGAGGCCAACTTGTATTAGAGAGGCGCGACAAAATAATAAAATAAATATAAATGCATTAATAATTGCATAAGTAAATAAAAGTACCTATGAAATATTTGTTCATGACTTGTGGTGATGCGACAGATCTCTCAATCTGCACCATTTGGCCAAGCTTCTCCTCTAATGTCATCTTCCCCATTAGATCCTTGATTCTTCGATTTAATGGTTGCTTTGGATCTCTGTATATGATATGATCTGCATTTGCTGCCTCCGTGTAGCAACATATCACTAGAACTCCGATCAAGATTGAAGCAGTAGCTTTTTTCATATTTTCCTGAGAGAAAAAAATGTTTCACCACTAGATACAATTTCAGCACATTTGTAGTATATATATAATATGATGATGCTCAATGAATAGTTAGTTATATATACAATGGAATTGGATTTAGGTGTTTTGGTTTTGGAATCATGAAAGAATAAAGATGAAGGAAAGAACAAGTGTGAGCACATGTGAATGTGTGTGTGGGCATCTCTGACATAAAGGCAGAAGTTTTTTGGAAGGACAGAGAAAAACAACAATCCCACGTAGTGAATATTCATTTTTGAAATGGAACAACTTAAGCATAATGCTACCTCTTTTGGATCACAACAAATGAAGCATAATGCTAAACTTACAGAGCTAGCAACTGAATAGTGAAAAGGTGAAAATGGAAACAACTTCCACTTGAAGGCACCGCAGTATTGTGTGTGTGTGTGTGGAGAGAGAGAGAGAGAGAGAGAGAGAGAGAGAGAGAGAGAGTTTTGTTGGGAGAAATGGGGTGGGATAGAGGTCGGATTTATAGAAATGTTGGATGGAACTGTGATTTGGAATTTGAAGAATTTTATAATGTCTTATGTGCAGTGGTTTTCATTTTGAAATGGGAAAGAGTAAATATAGGATAAGTGCGCATACCGTTTTGGAAGATAAATTAGTAATTTCGTTTGATTGGCAATAAATATATAAGGCTGCACCCCCCCCCAACTGTAACATCTTCTCGTGCACGTAGATATTCAACATAGACATAGTATTTTATCTTCAATTTTAGTATCTAATATTACATTATTCACGATGGGAATTGCATATGTATAATCTATATATCGATATACATATAACACATTAAATATTTAAAAATAATTGTTGGAGGGGAACGTGGATCATAACCTAACCGGTATTTGCTTTTTGGAAATATTTATAATATGCAATCTTTATAAAAATCATATATGCAAATCTTTTGTCTCCTAATAATTGGAATAGTTGTTATAATCGATATGATTCATGAACAAATGTGAGGATTTACATCACGCCAAGACTTTGTTTAAACTAAAGACGCTAGTATATCTTTGTGGGCGAATGGGACGTTGCCAATAATATTAAGATTTAATTGAGATTAATGTTTAAATAAATTGAGAATTCATATATGTGATTAAAACTCGTCATGTGTCAAATTCAAATATGCGCAAAACTACAATTCTACATTTTTACCCAAAAATATTGGAATATTTGTATACCTACTTGTGTTATTGAATTAAATACAATAAATTTAGTTACAATAATTTTTTCAATTAAACTCTAATTATGCCTTGATCAATCACAAAAAAAAAAAAGATTCTAGTATGTAACCAGATTCGCTGCCGATATAAATATAATCACAAGAATATTAGCACCATGAATAAATCTCCGTAAATAATTGAAACTTCGTTTAGGAAATTATACCCAACAAAGTATATTTATTTAGTGCTTTAATGCAAAACGGACATATTTTCAAAAATAAAATATATAAATATTGGATTTCGTGTAGATTATCAAGTTGAAAGATAACAACGTGAATCCAACCCTCCGAACCTTCTAGAAACCGAAAGCAGTCAACTTACATTTAAAAATTAACACTATTGAAGTGTGAACCTCAAAAGATTAAAAAAGAAGATGAAGCAAAACAGGAAATGAAGATAAATGGATTTGCCCATGTCTTGTAAAATATTTCAAGAGCTCATACATAAAATACAATGTACCAAAGAGTTTGAATAATTAAGTTTTAGACCATAGTTGTTCAATCGTTGAGTTACAACCCTTTCACACAAACACACATAGTCCCAATGTTTCGCCCCTCCCTCAATGCAATATCTTGAACATTCTCCAGCTAGCTCCATTTTATTCTCCAACACTTCATCAACTAGACCATCAAATTATTCTTGACAACGAAGATGAAGATGAAGACGAAGACGAATGACGAATTATTAGGTTCCCTTCATTGTAGAAGCAATGACGCAAAATATATAGCTTATTCTGCAGCGCTAGTGAAATTTAATATATTTATTGTGTTTAGCTTTAGGATTATAATACATTGGTTCGGAATCGGATCCAGTGTCCCTATAATGCTATACAATAGTTGTACATCCTAATTGCATATGATAAGCTCCATTTAATAAGTACAAAATTAAACCAAAACACAAGAAATTGATATTGAAGGAAAAAAATGAATATATATTTTTTAAAACCGAAAGTGATATACAATAGGAGGACACCAAAAATGGCCTGCCTACACACTGGATCCCAAGTGATAACGAAACATAATGTTTGTGCATTGAGTTCTCCTGGATAACTTAACCAAAGAAAAATTAAGGAAAAAGAACAAAAGGGGTATACTTGCAAGCATCGATCGCTAGATGAAGTTTGTACATATGCATGGTGGGTGAAAAATATTAGATACCTAGCTACTTATATTTACATTAGAGAGTGTTTACTATTCAGGATTAGAACTAGCTAGCTAGATCAAAATAGCATAAACTATATAATCTATTATGTGCTCAAATTGGTAGAAATTATATATATATCCTATATAAAGTCACGGGTTCGTTTTACAATTTGAAATAACTTGTTAGAATTCTTTGTGACGAAGATAAAATTATTCAATCATATAATATATCAATCCTAATTAGTAATAGGCTACCTACTAGCCCCCTCCCTCAGTCTACTAATAAAGCTTCAATTTACTAAGCTAATTATTTTCTGTCAACAGACTCTTAACACAAGAGATCCATACACATCTTAACTTTGAATCATAGTTGAAGGTTGCAAGACTACAGAAACAGCTTAGAAGGAAGCAAGCAGATGAAAATCAAATTATAAATCTTATTACTACATCTGTACACATTTGGTGTAATAACTTACCCCTAGTTATACCAAAAAATAAATAACCACTGTTTATATATAGTCGCTTGAGTTGAGTTCAAAATGTGTTCAATCTTTTATTGTAGCATTTCAACATTATATATGATTTTCATCAAATCAAACACACACACACACACACACACACACACATATATATATGTAGGCAGTTCTAAAATATAAGATAATACATAATTTCGAAACAAAAGAATTCGTATATGTATATATATGAGTAGAACAAGACCCCAGCATATCAAATGTGTATATCTTGATTGAACAAATTTAAATTGAGAAAACTACTGCATATATAATACAAGAAACATGGTCTGTACATATATAGGCCAATCACATGTGTGTATATAACTGCAAAACATCATAGATAGATGAGATCGATTCACCAAAATATCATCAACTTAAGCACAAGAAACACAAGAATCATATATTGAAAAAGAATTATCATATTAGAAGGACAAGTGAAACAGTCATCATAAATCAGATGCACACAACACCCATGAATCTAAATATGATTTATAAGTAATAATAAAGTGTGGAAGCTAGGTTATTACCAGATCTACAGAAGCTGCAGATGCAAATATCATTAATGTCGATATAGACGATATATATATGTAGCTGCAGTCAGAAATAAAGGCGTGAGGAATGAAGCCTGGTCCGAGATCGATCATCTTTCCATTACCAATCCATACATGCATGGAATTGAACAAAGGATCGATCTTGGAACAGCCTCCATTTCTAACGCCCACTTTCTCTCTTCTTCACTCTCTTTCTCCCTCTATAATGGAGCAATCAAAGGGTACTTAAAGAGAGACACTGGAAACTGAGATTGATTAATGAAAAGTAAAGTAGTAATTGATTAGTAGGAAACAGAAAAAGGACATGTAATAGTGGGGTGAGGATTTGAAAACTTGAAAGGCCACATGATGATAGACAGACAGGTCATATTTGGGACTAAACTAATCAAAAGCTGCTAGGTTTTGGAGGCTTCGTCTTGTCTTACTCTCTCTCTCTCTTTCTCTTTCTCATATGAGGACATAATTAATTAACGTCTCCCAATGTTGTAAAAAGTTTCGTATGTGCACTGAAAATAACGAAACCAAGAAAGGAATCTCGGCCGTTCTTTCTTTCTTTCTTGTGATGAAAATTTTAATTAATTAATTTTCTACCACCAAAAGGACATGCACTCCCATCCTCGTCTGTCGGGAATTAAATCATTTTATTATATATATGAAGTGGTCATCATTTCGACATAGGGAGAATGACTATGAAGTAATTACTTAATTATGAGGCATAAGATCGTAAGTATTTACAAGATGGGTTACACATGAGTATTTGAATAGTACATTTGTGATTAAAGACAAGTAGATATATTGATACGCAAGTTAAAAGGAACATAGGTACACTTTGATTCACGTATATGCTGCATCAATTAATCTAATTAAATTATAATTATGATTGATAAATTTTAATTAGGGATTAGTATAATTTCAATTAGGGATTAGTATGTAAAGTCTAATTGAGAATTGATAAACTCTAATTTGAGATTTGTGAATCCTAATTGGAGTGGCTCGTACATTTGGACGTTACATTACAATTTTTTTTCAAAAAGACATATTCCCTCGTTCCACAATCTTTTTATATCACATGTTGACTAACACAGATTTTAATAATTCACAAAAACTTTCATATGCTCTGACTCATGGTGCGTGCGGATCCTCCACCCCGAGTCCGACCCGATCGCGACCCGGGAATAATAAAAAAAAAACAGCTTTCCTGAACAATATATATTTATGTGTTACTTATATACATAATAAGGAGGTAATCCAGTGGTAGGGCATGCACTATGGGAGCCCTAGGTCTCGACTTTGAGACTCTCTCAAACCACATTTTCTGGGTTTTTCGTTTTTTATGTTTTTTTTGGTTTTACATAGTTTTTTCGTTTCTTTGTTCATTTTTTTCATTTTTTACGTTTTTCTTATTTTTTTGAATTTTTTCTTTTTTGTTAGCTTTTTTATATGATATATATATAAATTGAATTGGCATGTGAATTTTTAGATTTAATTAAATTTAATTTGCATATGAATTTTTATTTTTTACATTTTATTCGTTTTACATTTGTTTTTATTCGTTCTTTTACGGGCTGGACGTATTCTATACTTTATATAGACATTTAATTATTTTTTAGGGGGGGAGATATATGTCTGTTAGACATTTAATCATTTAATTAATTCAATCAATTAGGTTATATTGATATCTTGAAGCTTGAATTAAAGACATTCGTTTAATTTAAGGTGTGTTTGTATTAAAGACTTCAGAGAGATTTGAAATCTATGATAGCGAATCTATTGTGAAATTGTTAAAGAATGAAGAATTTTAGGGATGGGTCTCATTTGATTGAGGGAAGTGATAAATATACATAAATTGTACATATATAGTGGACTATTTTTAAATATTTTATATTTAA
>JAYDZE010012335.1:0-10308 GCA_034509125.1 Monilaria moniliformis
TTTTTTTCAAATGTATGTGAAAAAATGCATTTTGATTCAATATTCGAAAGTTATGTTCATCATTTCACTTTTCTATAATTTACTATTACATTTAATATAAAACGTTTAGATTTACAAATTAAAAAAAATGATAATCTATTAAGATATATGTATTTTCTTACTTCACTAAATGCTATATATTAGTTTTGAGTTGAAATGACATTAATTTATTGATGTATTTATTTGTTACAAATATACAATTATCGAAATTAATATATTAATTTAAAAAATTCATAAATATTTTTGAACCCGATTGGCCCGATGGGTTAGCCCAAAACCCGAAGGGTTAGAAATAGGGTTGTAAATTTTTGACCCGACAAAATTTGCAACCCGAATAGCACGTACCGAATAGCCCGACAACCCGAGCAGGTTGGCCCGAACCCGAACGGGTTGGCCCGATTGACATCCCTACTCACAGCTTGTTGTCCATTCAACTAAAGAGGAATCATATTTTATATGATCAAAATCCTAAAATTAAGGCAAATGGGAATCTCAATAATGGATGATAGGAAGTTCTAAGATACACAAATATTTTAAGAATATAAAAAGCACGTATAGTATATAAGTCTATTCATTTTGAATTACAAATTATTACTTTGATACATATTATTTCTGATACAGATTAGTCAATAAATAATTTTGTTTGCAACAAATTTTGAATTCAGAACATGGCTGCAACGTCTTAGAGATGATAATTAAATAAGTTAAATTAATGGACGTATGACTATATATAGTAGGTTTGGTCTTGAATCATTTGGAGTGTTGGACAGGATGTCCTAGGTGAGATGAAATGTTATTATTATTTATTAATAGGTCTACAATGTTACAATATTAGATGGTGCTGGAAATTACGATTTGTAAAGTGACTGTTGGCGTTCTTAAAAGAGTGGACAGAAGCATCTATAAACATTTGAGGATGAAATTGACCAGGCCTGATCAGTCACGGCCATTTTATAATGTTATATCAATTAATAAAACTTTCATACTATATAATATTGGTATTATCTGAATGTGAAGTCAGCGCAAATTCCATCAAGAACGGAGGTGTGACGCGTGTGTGTGTATTATATATAACAGGATGTACATAATTTAGGGCTAAGAATATTTAATTTGTCTCTTTGTTTTTATTTCTATATATGTAGATGATTTATTGGACCAAGCGGTTGGTAATATAAAAGCCTCATTTATTAATGGAAGGACCCGGTAGAATCGTTGATGCAGAATACTTACTTTGGGTAATGTATGGGCCCTGCGTTTGCTGATATATAACATTTTATATTTGCCCCTAAACACGCAATGAAATAATCTTTTTATGTTAATTTACATGTGGGGTATATAGTATTATTTTTGGGTATGTGAATTTCTGTTTCTTGGTCGTTGTTTTCAGAATTTAAAGTAAAATTGACAAATGATATTAGAATCTTTTATTTATTCTATAAAAAGTTACATATTAATATTTTCTGAGTAGAAAAATCAATTCGAGTTAAAACAATTTAAGAAGTATACTTACGGACGTGTTTCTATAACAATTTGCCATTAATTTTTTTGTTCATTTAATGTTGAATATTTTGAAATAGTAATTATATGATAATATGTAGTTTTTACTACGTGCTAAACCGTAAAATATTTTCTCGTGTCTCTAAACATTCAAGTAACGTATTGCAAACTTCAAAATATAATCAATGCGGTCTAAAGTTAATTAAAATCATATCTCTCTCGCCTCTAAGTAAAAAAATAAAAAGAAAATAGTCTTGTTTGATTACTATAAAGTATTATGAAATAACCCACAAGGTACATTAAGGAACGGATCTAGGTGGGGTCGTGCAGGGTCGGTCGAGAAAATGTATGAACCTGTTATTCAGAAAAAGAAATCTTTTAGTTGACAGTTGACATCTCAATTCGTTATTAATTTTTTTCATACAATGAGAAACGAATGTTGCCTAAAAAAGTATGATTAATCACTACAATATATATTGATTTCTAATAAAGTCGATTGAGACCAATGAGCCGACAAGTCATAAGAGGCATCTCATTCTTGAGAGGAGGGTCCGTTGCTCCATCACTAATAAATAGAGTATCCTAAAATAAAGTGTCAATTTTATTTTTTTAAAATATATATGTATATATAGTGTTTTTTAATGAGTAAAAAAAGAGTGTGAAGCAATTTTCTTCCTATAAGATAGATGCCTCCCTCTCCGATTATACTATCTCATATACACACCATCTCTATATTAAATTGTGTTATCCCTAATGGCTCCCTCATGTTTTTCTCTCCCCAACCGATTCATTTTCATATATATTTTTCTCTTAATTAATTTGTCATCAACACAAACAAAACAAGCTTCTTCTTCATGCTTCAAATCCATAATTGGCTTCGGTGATTCACTAGCAGACACCGGCAACCTACTCCACCTGTATCAATCGGACCCTCCCCTCTTTTTTGCGGTGCCGCCATACGGAGAAACATACTTCCATCGTCCCACCGGAAGATGCTCCGACGGCCGCCTCGTTATCGACTTCATCGGTACCTATTAATATTTTTTAATATATATTTTTTAATTTTATTATATTCTTAATATTTAGTTCAAGTCGTTTTGCAGCTGAATATTTGGGGCTTCCTTTGGTGCCGCCGTTTTATGGTGGAAAAAATTTGAGCGCCGGAAGTAGCGTGAATTTTGCGGTGGCATCGGCTAATGCGCTGCCGGACTCCTTTTTTATGAGTGAAGGGATCCAAGTTTCTCATGCAAATATATCTCTGACGGATCAGTTGCGTTGGTTTAAGGAATTATTTTTACCAAAATTTTATGGCAGACCTTCAGGTCAGGGAAGATGCATTATTCTTTTTTCTTTTCTGATTTCATCAAATTTCTTAAGTTATTATTTTAACATGATCTTATATCTTCAATTATGAGTTAGGAATTACATTTAGTCTCTGAAAATTTAATACATACATAATTTTAGTACATTTGAAAAATCAATAATATATAGTCAAATCATGCAGAATCTTTAGATCAAAATAATTTGATGAACTAAAATAAACTGAATCATACGATCGTCCAAAATTAGGGCATATATTATTTTTATTATATATTTTATAATATATATTAGGTATAATTTATTAAAATATATATCTACGTACATATATATTTAAATATTTACTTCATCCATAATAGAGCATACTTTTGTGTGATACGGATTTTAGTAAAAGTTAGATAGTGTATTTTGTGAGTTGATAAAATATCATATTTTGTTATTTTTTATTTTAGTTATTATAGATAATGGTGGGCCATATTTGACTTTTTTGTAACATAATGAAGGTAAAGTATAAAGTAAAAGTATTCAAAAAAAATTACTTAAGAAGTGTCTACTATTTTATGGGACACTCTAAATAACAAAGTGTACACTATTTTTTAGACGGATGAAATAGTATTTTATACTCCCCCATCCATCAAAAGTGTGCAATAATTACCTTATTAGGCGTCCAAAAATAGTGTACAATTTTCCTTTTCTGAACATTTCTTTTTATAATTTACCTTCACAATACTCCTTATTTACAAAAAAAAATACTAAACATAGCACAACATCTTAATCCACTATTTGCTCTTTAAGGGATATTTTCTGCACTAACCAAATATCTACCTAATATTTAATTAAAGTTCGTGTCATCCTCAATGTTACACATTCTTAATAAACCGAAAGAGTAATAAATATTATTAAAATAATAAAATTAATAGCGAGACATAAATGACAGGACACAAGATCTCATTCGGTCCTCATTTAGAGTATTTGCATGCAAAAGGTTGGTATAGCTATATCCTCTAGATATATTCACAGTCAGTTCAGATCATTTGTCTCATATTTATGTATGTTTTAAAGTGTTTCACTGCTAATTTTACTATTTTAATTATTTTAATTATGCTTAATGTTCTTATACAATTTTATGTAAATTTTTTTGACAGTGTAAATAACACTATTACAAATATATATATATATATATATATATATATAATATTAAAATTTAAAATAACTATTTATTCTATATTTTATTTACATAGCTATAATTTTTCATTATTATATACCACTGGCTATTATGGGTAGCGCCTTTTGGAGTAATTGGGTGGGAGCTTCTTGTGATGTTTTTGGCAACCTCTTGCCCGCAAAATTTGGAGCATCCCATCAAGCGCGCATTCTGAAGAATGCAGCACGAGGGATCGCCATCGAGTAGCCCTGGCGCGTGCAACACACGCGTAAAAGAGCGAGTGGGATTACATGAATATGAAAAATCAAATTTAATCTGTCATAACTGAGTGTATTTTTGTTTTACTGCATTCCCCTGAATTGGCATTGGTCATGTATCCAGATCGTAAGAGATTTCTGGAGGCGTCGTTGATGATAGTGGGAGAGATAGGAGGCAATGACTATAATCACGCATTACTTAAAGGGAAAAGCAAGGAATCGGTTGAAACATTCGTTCCTCAAGTTGTCAAAGCCATCATTTCAACAATCAGTGTAATTAATTAAGCAACTCCTTTTAATATATTTCAATATACACAAAAAATCAAATTTAAGTTGATGTCGGTATTTGATTAAACAATGCAGGAACTTATTAAACTTGGAGCGGTGACACTAATGGTTCCAGGCAACTTCCCCATTGGATGTTCAGCCACTTATCTCGCACAATTCAAAAGCTTAAACCAAAAGGATTACGACTCCATAACCGGTTGTATTAACTGGCTAAACGAGTTTGCTACTGACCACAATAAGCTGCTTCAATCGGAACTTAGCCGCATCCAAGAGGAGAATCCCACCACCAAAATAATCTACGCAGACTATTACAATGCTGCAATGCGCTTCTATCGCTCCCCACTCGAATACGGTAAGTCCATGACCAAGTACGCATATATATATATAGAAACTTTTCCAAATATATACACTTGATTTGTTCTAATAGGAAATTATATTGGTTGATGAATTTTTTGCAGGATTTGCAAAAGGAGGGCTTGCAACTTGTTGCGGAGGGTGCGGACCATATAGCGTAGACCCCTCGCTACATGGGAAGCAAGCGTGTGAGAATCCATCTGAATACGTGAGTTGGGATGGCTTGCATTTGACAGAAGCAGCTTACAGAGTGATAGCAACGGGTTTAATCAAAGAATCTTATACGATTCCTCGAATCAATTCTTCCTGCGCTTTGCCTTCCAACTATGGTGTTGTCCGCCTTTCCGACCAATGATTTTAAATATGAGTGATCATAGTGCTCCTTGAAAGTATGTGTATAACCATTTTATGTACATGTACCGATTGCTCATCAAAAGTTTGTGTTAATTTTCTTATAAGTCAATTAACTGAAGAGGAATCAGCTATAAGGTTCATTCCTCATTATATGTGTGCTCAAAATCCAAACATTAAGGCAATTGCAATCTTAATATTGATATATAGGACTAAGTGATAAGGGTTGGAAACAAGAAGTAAAGATGAAACAAAAGGATTGCTATTAATTAAATTTCCAGATCGAGAAACCAAACATTCCTACACTAATTTCTGAACGTATATAACTCTCTGGATTGTTGGATTATGAGTATGGATAAAAGTATACATGGAAAGGTAATTGAACTGACTTTCCAATTTTTCTTGTTGTACGTGGTTAGGAGTTGTACCGAAGAAGTTACGACTGAAACATTGAAGGATGGTCAAATATGGCTGTACAGGATTTTCCAATATTGGGCCATGAACCTAGCTGATCATACTTGAACAAATACAACTTTATGACATTCATCAAATTTTGCAATACATCACTAATATATATCCCACAAAATAGTGCACATTTTTGGTATGACACGAGTCTAATAGAAGTTAGATAGTGTGTTTTGTGAGTGGAGAAATAGACTATTTTGTGATGCGTCCCAAAACGGCAAAATCTGCACTATTTTTTAGAACAGAGGGAGTATAATTTAATTTTTACGTTAATCACATCAATTAATTACGCATTTAAAAAAGCATGTATTTATAGATGATATGGTTGTATTCATTTAGAATTATATTTTTAGTAAAAGAAAATGATAATATATATATATATATATATATCAGATAGAGATCATTTAATGAATATAGTTTGCAATAAATAATTTGACATCACAGTTTAGATAACCCTGGTTTAGCAGTTAAATAAGGTAATGGACCTATGGCTAGTCTTGGGCTGGAGTTGTGTTGAACATACAAGATGTCCTGTTTAGGTTACAATGACACTCGGTTTAGGGTCTAATGGTTTATGTAATTTAAAAGCAAAATTACATACGTGCATAGCCTATATTTTTGTCACTGCTGCCCTTGTAATAATAAATGAATTATAAGTAATAAAATGCTCTAATTTACCTTTAGAACCCCCAAATTGTCTTCTTCTAGGTTCCCACTGCACTTTAGAATCTTAAAATCCCCAAAATTCTACCAATGTAATTCCTCAAATCAATTGCTCCTACGCTGTCTTCCAGGAATGCTGCAGGTTTCTCCGATCGTTAGAATTGGAGCTACGTAACGTAACGTAACAGTTTTAATTAAAATTGAGTTAATTGATTATATGTATTTGTGAATCGTGTTAATTCCATGTTAAAAGTTGTGCTCATAGACTCTTAATTATTATCTCCAATCGTGTTAATGGGCTTGTTTGTTCAAGTTGAAACACGATTTAGATATCGTGTTGCCCAATTTCAAACATATTTAAGAGCTGTGTCTATTTCTTTATTTCACTACCTTTACATAAACAGAAAGCTGCCATCTTTTTTTCTTTCTTTCTTTCTTTCTTGTGGAGCCCGACTTTTATCAGCACTCATGAAGTAGTATTTCTGGTGGGAGAGATTGATGGTAATGACTACAAGGTGGCACCATTACTCAGCTCAAGGCAATGGACTCCATCATTCTTTACCTAGTCATTAATATCAATACATGTGTTTTCAATTATAATTATCAAGATCATTTTCAAACAACCAATATTAATGGCAAAGCTATATTTAGCCTTATATAATTAGATCTCCCTTTTATTTGACAGATGCTTATAGAGGAAGGTGCGGTAAAAGTGATAGTGCCTATGAATCTGCGTATTGGCTGCAACTCGGTGTATCTACTATCTATCCTTGTTCGGGAACAGACTACGGTAAGGGGGATTTTATACTTCCACTTCATTTCATAATTGATAAATATGTATATATATTTATTCAACGAGCAATACATAAGAGGATCCACTAGTGTCAAAAGATAGTGCATCGATCAAAAAAATATATTTTTCTTAAATAAAGTGGCATAATTAATTATACATGGAATCATGATCCAAGGCCTGTTTGGGCCCAAAAGCTTATGAAGATTGGGATGGGATCCATTTAATTGAGGCCGCTTATCCTTAATGGGTCATTCACTTCTCCTCAGCCCACAATTCCCACAATTTAAACAAATTTGTTCTGCATGTCCACGTAGGACGGCTTAGTGGTGGAATGAATGACTGCTCCAAAGTCATAAAGTCAGAATTCTATTGATATTTTCAAGTACTTTTATTATAGAGACAATGTCAATATGTATAGAATAAAAAAAATAAAAAATAAAAAGTCTTTTATACATATAGCGTATAAAATTGGCTCTCCTCCTAATTTATGAATCTTTATTTTTCAATTGATCGTACTAAAATAAAATTGTATAAGTATCTGTTATTTGGACTGGTCCACGTGGGGCGGCTTAGTTGTAGAATGACTGCTCAAATGTCATAAGTCAGAAGGGGGTAAATGAGAAACCATTATTGATCCTCTTTAATAAAAAATAAAAAAAATGTCATAAGTCAGAAAAACTATTGATATTTTAGAAATTAATAATCTTTAGATTCTATATGTACTTATTATATATAGTGACTGTATGTATCTGATAAAAAACAAATCGCATGTAGCATAAATCGAGTTTTTATAGACCTTAGATATTTCATGAATACTTATTTTTCATTTAGAAAAGATCTGTGTATGTACATGCTTGGAGAAAATAACCGCCGAAAAAGGTGATGCGGCAAGTCCAATAAATAGGGAACTTTTTTTTTAATCTTCCGATTTCAGACTTGGCACAATAACTTGTCTACGGTCTTTCTAAAATCTGCTGAATTATCAGACGTCCAATTAAAGGATCTCAGATAGAAAACGTTACAACTAGCAACGACTTGACCTTGACTACTTGCATTCTTGCAATACTTTACTACCCACCTTACGGGACTCGGACTCGATTTTATTCTTTTTTCTCCAAATAAATTCTCCCCAAAACCTTATTAGTCACTATTTCTTCTACTAGAGTAGAATTGTAGAAACCTCAAACCATCATAGTCCATTGATTAGTGCGTAATATAACGGCCAAGATATATATAAAAAATGAAGCAGAACGAAACCCTTGCCACTACGACCCTAAACCTAGCAATTAAAAAAATAAATTAAAACATAATCAACTATAACTATAAATTTAAAATAAGAATTGAAATAAAAAATATTATATATGAAATAATTGATCCTTGTAATAATTTATTAACTAAAACTAGAAAATTTAAAATAAAAAGTGATTAGAAACCATAATTGCTTCGAAAATTGTGTGAAACTAAACTAAAGCACAAACAAATAAAAATTGAAGAAAATGGAAGAAAAAATAAAATAATTAATGTGTAGAGTAGAAGAATTATGGAATATATAGAGAATCTCATATGAATCTGATCCTCGGACTCGAATATTGGTGTCTTGGAATTATTTCTCTGAAGCTGTCCATATCCAAATTTATAATTCAAGATAATGTTTGTTTGACAATTTGGATTTCTGAAATCTATCGAATTTAATATCAATTCGCATCTTGAGGCGTTGTCGTAAGACATATAGTTATGAAAATAACAAATAGTAATATTAATTCTTAAAATTGGAAATATCAGCTTTCATTTCTCAAACAAAAAAAATGTAGGATGCGTTTGCTAAAATGGATTTGGAGTTGAATTAGAATTGCAATTATATGAAATTGAATTTGAAGTTATAATATTATAATTCAATTCCAAATCCTTTATTTGGTAAGTCAAAAATTAACCAAGATTTGAAATTGACTTTTAGTTGAATAATTTATTTATTTTTTATTTTTTATTCATATACATTATGTAATTCTATATTATTTTTCTATATATTTTAAATTGCGTGTGCAAGCGCATGTGTTGTGTGTGTATGTGTCATGTGTATTTGTTATGTGTGTTGTGTGTCTGTGCAGTGTGTGCATCATGTGTGCGAAATTGTCGTGTGTACTATGTTTTTGTTGTGTGTGTAATTTCGTGTGTCGTGTGTGTTGTGTGTGTTTATGTGTGTTGTGTGTGTGCGTGTGAGCAGTGTGTGTATTGTGTGTGTGCAGTGTGTGCATTGTATGTATTGTGTGAGTGTGTGTTGTTTGTGTAGTGTGTGTTTGAGAAATACTCAATTTTATATTTATTTGAATTTCTAAATCTTTACTTTAGCTATAGAATTCAAATTATGGAATTGGATAAATTTTATATTTATTGAATTCAATTCCAAATCCAAATATTTTTATAATACCAAATAATAAATTTAGAATTAAAAGATTTAGTTCTAAATCAAAGCCCTCCAATATTTCCATGATACCAAACCATGCACCCATAATCTAATTGAAAACATCAAATGATAGACTCTTATTTGTGTAATAAAGAGGTATTTGTTTCAAACCTCACTCCTTCTCACGTTACCTCACGTCACTCCAAGCAAGAAATAAAAACAAATAAATCCCAAAACTTAAAGTTTAGCATATGACAATTTTATTATTTTTCAACCTCTTGTTGTTGAGGGGCACGAATTTTTGGAAGGCTGACAAAGAGAAGTGATTCCATCCCAGCATTTTAACTTAATTGCAACAATCAAATTTTAAAATTTATCTTCTTCATCTGTAGACCTTGACATATTCAGCCAATATTGTATATGATCCATATAATATAAATATAAATACTGCATTGAACGTAAATTTATCTAGTTCATACAAGTGAGTAGAGATGTCAATCGGGCCAGCTCATCGGGTTTCGGGTCAGCCCTACTCGGGTTACGGGTTGATCGGGTGCGGGCTAATCGGGTTGGAATTTTATCGGGTTAGAAATATACAACCCTAACCCTAAACGTTCGGATTTCGGGATAGCCCAGCGGGTTAATCGGGTTATAAGCAAACGACAAAGATTAATTTATGTATTTTTTATTCTTAAGAGTTCTATATTTATAATATATA
>JAYDZE010012346.1:0-10307 GCA_034509125.1 Monilaria moniliformis
TATCGGTTATCGGTTAACCGATAACCGACTTTAATCGGTTCGGTTACCGGTTAACCGATAACCGATTAACCGTTTAAGCACCCCTACCCTCAACAGAATTACATACAACAGTCTATCGGTTGCATAACATGTTATTGTTGAAAGGTGTAATGAAATAGGCTTCCTATAGTAGTTGTGACTGAAATATTTTTCAGTGCTACAATAAATACCGTAATTCTGCAATCTACAGAAAGAATTATCAAGAACCTCTAGCTGAAAAATGTCTACAGAAAATACTCCCAGGCAACGGTTTCTTCGACTGCACCGTAATTTCAGCACCACCATAAGCTTACTATTTGATAAGAACTTGTAACAGAGAACAGTCATAATCGAGAATGAGACCTCAGTACCCAAAACAGAGATGTTGAGTCTCCAATTGCACTTGACAACATCGATTGCATTACGCTGGATGCTGAGTGACTTATATATCTACTTATGAACAGAATCTTCCACGGTATAATGCAATTTCAGCTTTTTCAGAAACTCTAGTGTATCTTTATAGGATGGATCAGCCCTGCTTAATGGTTTGCAAGAATTTACATGGTCTGTAGAATCCAAAACCTGTCCAAGAACAACAAATTGAATTGGTATTTCAAAATTCTTGCCTATAAGGCAACACTGTCTGCAAGAGAATGACTTCTTTTCATCATGTTACCTAAAATGCCCCTAACAATGGAGATTAAACCAGCCGCTACAAGACCTATTACTGTTGAAATGGCATTGCCTTTTTTATAATATCTAAAGACTGTGTGATGTCATACAGAAAACTGACAACAGAACTGCATAGTGGCATGTATCTATTGATTCAACTCTGCTCTCACATTTTCCTGCTTCTACCTATCTTTCAATCATGAAATTAACATGCATACTTACCCAAAACTTTGCAGTAAGTAAAATAACATAATGTCAACAATCAAATGAAGCACTGGAAAACTTACTACAAGTTCACCAAATCCAGGATATGCAGATTCCATCGGTACAATTTCCATACGAAAGGCCCAGCCTCCATAACCCTCAACAATTGGGGTTACCTTTGTCTGCCAAAGCTAACAGATGTCAGATTAGTGAACAAAAAACGTTTTCAGGGAAACTGAAATAGAAGTTCACAGGTCACCTCACAAAAACTGAGGACATCAATTAACTTTTTCTTGTAAAGTTGACGGATAAAATCATTGAGCTCGGTTAACCTAGGTGATCCACTTCTTAACTCACCTATCTGGCCACAGTAGATAAAACTAACATTTATAAGATCTTATTGTTACAGAAATGTACAACAGGTACATTTAAGCTGAAAGACTAGAAAAAAAAATTGAAGTAAAAAACTAACAGTCGGTGCAGGACGTAAGACAAGACCCATGCGCCAAGGCATGTCCGCTAGCTTGCTGCCAAAATGGGGGCAGCTATAGAACACCTGAGAAACATACAAGTACAGTAATGCATGTCTTTCAAGGTGGTATGACTATACATACAACTTTGAACAATCAAATGGAAACTTACAATTCCCACAGTATTGTTTACAAAATTATCATTGTTTTCTGCCTTTGCTTGATATAACATCTGCTTGACAACCAGGCCACCCATGCTGCAGAAGGAATGCTATTATGTCGTATTACCAAAAAAGAAAGATGATGCCCTGTGAATAATAGATTCTTATGCAGAGTAATAGGATATACATATGTAAAACTTACAGCTTCTTATACTAATGTCAAGGTTAAATTAGGTTCCCATTAATCATTGTAATCCAACTCTTAGAAGTTTACATCTTTCGTGAAGGCAGTATACTGTGACAAGATGTGCATTGTCCCAAAGTCCATCTTTTTAAAGACCAACACCTTTTTCCTTTTGATTTCTCTTCTGCCCAAATTGCTACATCTAGATTCTCGAATTAGCACAACTTCTTTTAGATATCCATTGTTTTCTTTTGTCCCATCTACAATCTCCCAAATACGATGAGCTAGATAATGCAGATCGAGTTTATTAATGTACTCTGCCTGGCACCAGGCCAACAGGTAACGGATAACATTGCTAAACATTATCTGAAAGCTATAAGTAAGCTAGAAGTTAAAATGAAAATATTAATTCACTTTTTTTTTCTTTCTATTTTTTATGGAAGAAAATCAAGCAATACTTTTCGAAGGAACAAATCAAGTATTTTTTTATTTCAAATCAATTAGCACAGTTAGGAGTTCAAATGCAATCTTACCTATGAGTTACAAATATGACGGGTCGATCCCCAATGCCTGCAGCAACAAGTTTCTCAAGAAGCATTGAGCTCACTTCCTGCAAGAGCATTGAATTTAGAAAGGAATTTACTTAAAATCCATATTTGCATCAGAGGGTACACAAGCTAAATAGAAGAACTAAAAAACCAATGTCCTCCTGGTATCAAATTAACGAATTGCAAAATGGACAGGGGAAATCAGATCATAATTCGTGCATGATGTTCCAAGATATTTTTGCGTGTGTATGTTTTGAAAGGAGCTCCCATGATGTTTTATGCTATGACAGTCCTTCAGATTATATTATATACTCAAGGTCATCCGATGAATCAATTTAGTTCTTCAAGTTCAAATTTTGAAATAAACCAAAAACAATCATTTCCAATTGCATGAGGCATGTAAAGAGGAATTTAAAACTCAATCAAACAGAATTTTATGCTCAGGGTGATAATCCAACAATTAATAATTGTCCTTGTGCAGGTGGAAATTTGGTGTTGTAGCAGTCACAGTTGTCACTGTAAGAAATGCGACTGTTACAAAGTAGAGGTCTACCAATGGTTGGTCCAATATACACAAAACAAAGATATGAAAACGGAAGAGGACATCACAAATTGATCAAACAGCCAAAGATATATGACATATTACGTACTGACCACTAACCTGCAGAGGTAGACTAGCTCCAGACCACTGTGTAAGATTTGTCTGCATTTTACAATATGTGAAGTCTTAGACACTAAAAAGATAAAAACTCACTACCTCTTAATATGATAGTTAAATAGCCCCAAAATTTTGGCAGTTAAAGTTAGAGATATGCTGCAAATTCAAAGCTAACTAATAAACAAAAAATCTTGAATCAAAGTAACCTTGTATTTAAGGCTAAACAATCGAGCATGAGGAAAGTCAGCTGCAAGCCATTCTCCAGGCCAAAAAGTTCCTTGTTTTCCAGCTTCTTCGTCAATCTTCTCAACAAGGCCAGACTTTGTTGATGACTTGTCTTCGGATACCCGCCAAGTTTTGAAGGGACCACCACGGAGGCCATGGACGAAGACAATATCCAGTGGAGGAAAATCCCTATTCGAGAAGCTTTGAGATCCAGAAGTAGAAGCAGGAGGATTATCATCCCCTGAACTTTGTGACAGCCTATTTTCCCTCTCTGCATACTCATCATCGACTATTGGACCATCAACAGGATTCAATGATCTCTTTTCTGTACACTTCCAATGAGGTAATTCAGGATTTATTAAAAATATCATGTCAGCATATTGAGGGCAATGCTGTCTTTTGTTCAGAGAACTGGTTTCAGTTACACCTTCATTTTCAGACTTCCAACTGGCTTGATCACTACAAAATGCATTCAACAGGGTTGCCCTAGCATAACTCTGAATTTTAAGATCATTGCAACCAGGAAGTTGTCCTCTAGCACATTCATCAAGCCATTTACACCAAGTTTCATCGGCAACAATTGCTTTCTGCACTTTTGGAAGAACAGACAGAATGGAAAGCAGACGAGCTGCATGCCTCCTAATGTGAGCCGTAGCTGGAACTCGTAAGTTTGAAGGATCACCAACCTCGGAAGAATCATCTGAGAACCGCTCTTGTGCCTCAAGAGCTCGTGATGCATCATATGCTTCGATTGCAGCTAGTTGCTCATAATCATCTTCTAGTAGAAAGCGCCGAAGTAAGCATAAAACACCAAAGTCAGCTATTTTGTTCTGGCACAAAGGATCATCAGCACAAATTTCAGTCAGTGCTTTAATGCCTTTTAGAGTAGCATGAGCAGAATCTGCAGCAGTAATTTTTTGTGCTTTGTCTTTCTTAAGATTTTTAAATGATCCCATGAAGGGTTCGAGGGAGAGAAGGTCCGCAAGTGGAAACGTATCAGCACTCTCATTAACTGTCCCCAGTTGAGTTCCTGCTAAATTAACAACAGCACTTGATAACTGACTTGCAATCTGGGTTGCAGAAACAACATTTGCTTGATCAATTTGTGTCTGCACATTACAATAGAATCATGAGAAGTACTGAGGGAATTGACTTATAAAAGATATTCAATCAGAAACGAAGTATTTAAAATTCATAAGATGAACTTCACCAACTGACCTTCACTTTATCATTCGAAAACTGAGAACTTCCATTTGCCAAATTTTGCTTCCTGAGCCTGAGAGCATCTGTTAGTAGGATGGTCAGCCATCCCTGAGAAATTGGAATAGAGGATGGACCATAGTCTTCAAGAATGTGTGAAAGAATATTTATAGCAGATGAACGAATTGTGTCAGAGGAGGCCTTCCCAAATATCCAAGAAAGTAGAATAGGTGACCACTTTTGTGTCTCTTCTAGAGACATATGCAGTTCCCTAGAGCTAATTAGTTCGAGGGCTTTTGCCAATGATTCTTGGATAGATTTATGCTTTACGGTTTTCTTAGCTGCCTCTCTCATTGAATGAAGACCTTTCTCCATCACTATTTCCTGAGCTTGAGAGCTTCTCTTAATAGTAACCAATAAAGCAGATAAAGCCACTTGAGCCAAAGGCAAGTCCTGAGTTTGGCTAGCTTGAGAGATAGTAGAAAGAAGACTAGAACTCCAATCTGAAATGGAGTTATTTAAAGGCAAGCTTCGGTCTTCTAAAAGCAACAGCACCAACCAACTGCCATGCCATTTTACTGATCTCTCAGGCGCCACCAATGCACTCATAACTGCATGCCCATCTCGATCCAGTTCTTGAATGTGAGTGCGATTGACTTCAGATGCCATTGCCCAGTTTGCTAGCGCCCATGCAGCAAAAGGAACTGCCACATGTTCAGAGTCTAAATCATCCCAAAGTCCAGGAACTACAGCAGGTGACAACTTTCCTTCAGTAGAAGGGCTGTCATTCATTTTGTTGAACAATTGATTTGTAGGCCCAGCTCTTGCTGTCCTTGAGTTGTAAGAATCAGAATGATCCACATCAGCATATCCACCATTTCCAGAAAGCCCCAAAACTGTAGTACCTCCAAGAACCTTAATTCCAACACCCTTCATACCTGTTCCACCATCATCATCATCATCGTCATCTACATGCTGTTCGTCCCAATGCATGCCGCCCTCTTCAATTACTTGTATAGCTGCTGCGATATCTCTCATTTCAGCATTTTTTGGTAGCAAGGGTTTGAGTGATAATTTCTCTACATTATCACAGTTGGATGTGACAACATCCATGATTGCTGCTACAAGCATACTCTTGCCTTTATCAGATACATCAAATGAACTACGCCTAGATCGCTGCTCCAACACAAGAACAATGTATAAATATAAAGATGCTCCAGTACACCATCACAATAATTACTCAAAACATACTATGTTATTCTCCCAGAGACTCCAATATTACAACATTTTTCAAGATAAACATAATCAATAGTAAAAATATTTATTAGATCGAGGACTTATACCCAACTAGTGGTCCTACACTGCAGGATTGGTCAAAGAATATTTTTGCATAACTAACAAAAGCATCTAGTGACCCAACAAATAACTGATTCAGCAATTACTCTAAAGAGACAAAAGCAGTGGTTTTCTGAAATTTCATAATTTTTTAGCCCTTCAAGCTTCATTGTTGTAGATATGCACATCACAAATTACTATAAAATAGTGCTTGCTTATAAATATGTAACACTGCAAAAACTGCTTATTGCAAAATTGTACATTGCATTAGCATTAGCAGCTCAACAACGAGGATATGAACATCGATTAAAAATGAAAGTAGCAGCTCACTTTCTTTGATCGCTTAGGTTGAGCAGAGAAAATGAACCTCAACAGGTTGGGAACTGCTTGAGGCCGCCCCAAAACAGCCTCGCACACATTGGGATCAGCAATTAAGTAGGCCAACGCCCTCGCCGATTCAGCCTGAGTTCCATTTCCGTCCTTGGCCCCGGCAACAGTTTCCAGCAGCCAGTCGACTACGGCACCACCGCCAGCACCAACAATCGCCACCCTCCGGCTATCGCTGGCAGCCACAATGTCAGCTAGCAACGCCGCCACCCGGAGCTCGAACCCCGCCCTAACCTCATGGTTGGCCGACGACATCACGGACCTCAATGACTGCCACAACACGGACGCGGCCACGCCGGTCTGCCTAATCCTATTCACAATCCTGTCAATCGATTCACTTGAATTCTCGATTAATGTCCCTAAGTCTGCATACATTGATTTCGACCTAGCAGAAACAGAGGTGTCCCTGGACGGCGTGGCGGCGTAGGCAGCGAGGAGGGTTGCGGCGGAGAAGGCGGCGATTAGGGAGTTCCTAGAGAGGAACGCGGAGGGGGCGTGGGGGGTGAGAGATGGACGGTGATCGTGGTGGAGGGCGGGCGGGGATGGAGCATTCTGGGAATTCCTGAAATTGGAGAGGGGCTCGGAGGGGATATTGGGATCACCAGAGGAGGAAGAGGTGGAGACGCGGCGGCGAAGGAGGAGGGGGAAACGGCGGCGAGATAATTTGTTAAGCCGAAGCATTTTTTTATTTATTTTTTATAATGGCGTTCGCGGCGGCGGGATTCTGTTTTTCAGTTATTATATAGTACGCCGGCGAAAGGGGGGCATCGTTGGCAAAGATGAAGACGGTGTGCGGAAGAAAGTCGTTCCCAACTTGTAGCGTTTTTGAGAAAATTCGAATATGCCTCAAAAGATATACGTATCATTTTCTTATTTCTTTTCTTTTTCACTAAAAGACTTATCACTTATTTTTTAAGGAAACATATAATATTGCTCATATAAAGGTAACCAAGAATGAAGCAAGCAAAATGACCATATAATTAACCATTTAGTTAACTAGTTTTGGGTCATGCAATGCACATGAGACATTTTTTTAGGGTGCACTCGGTTACAATTAACTATATCTACGCAGTTAATACCAACCCATATTTTTATATATAAATGTGTATGATAAATATTTATTACGAGTATTTGGCAAAGTGGCAAAGACATTAGGTTGTTAAGGAGGTAGCGATGGCTGGTTCGACCCGAAATCGGATTGTCGGTTACAGTTCGATTAAACAAAAACCGACATATCGATTTTGTCGGTCCGAGTCCGGCTATGATTCAAAGTTTTTTGAAAATGTGATCGGCCGATTAACTGGTTTATTAGGTCTAAGTGTGTAGTTGTAGGCCTACCAGTTATTTTCCAAAAGTAACTGAATATTTGTCAACAATAAGTTTTGAAATAGAAACAAAACACTATCTAAAATCAGGCACTGATAAAATATCGTTTAAAACTAACACTCTACTACATGAAAAATTCAAATGCACCACTCTTACTGCAATGGTAGTCACTCTCATGACATCGGTCAATCGGATATAGACTTGGTCTCATGGCACCGACCAACCGGATATAGACTTCAGCCTCATGTAGGCTCATTGTTTCCTACAATAAAGAGAAATCAAACCACACATGGTTAGTGGTTCATGTATCTACTATCCATGAATGGGTAGAATCGGCCGCTAAACATATTTCTACTACAAAGTGATGTGAGTCCACCTTAAAATCATAGAAACTCCCAATAATTTCTCTTGCAAGAACTCAAAACAAAAGAAGGAAAATGATAGGGTAGATTCAACTCACAAAAAGTTGAACCAAAGGAAAATGATGGGGAATTAAGGAGATGGAGAAGTGTTTGTGAACAAGACACCTTCTTAGGACCATGAATCTCAACTTAAACAATGGAGGCAATCCTTAGCTACTTTCACTAGGACAATCCCTTATAAAGCTCCACAATCTAGCAAACACTAAGCTAGTAAACAATGCAACCACACATAAATATGGAATTCAAGGATAAAGCTCTACCAAAAGGAAGCAAACTCTCATGGAGGTTTTCAATATTCGTTCATGTCTAAGTGGCAAAAATGGGAGCTAAACCCCTTTTAAAATAGACAAAAGGGTGTTGGACATGTTCAAACCAAAAGAAATAACATCCTAATCCTCTTTCCAAATAGTATTAGAGTTTGTCGAAAAAGAGAGTACAAAAGAGAAAAACAAGTACAAGGAACAGAAGTCAACATGATGAAGGCGTGCTAATAAACAGTCTGTGTATGAGAGATGAGCCTCCCAAACAGATCGTTTGGAGGCTACGACTTGGCAAAGGCCACTTCCGGAAACGGTTAGTGTAGGAGAAGGTCGGCTTCTATACAGTTCGTTTATGACCTACGGTGGAGCGTCTTGTTCCCTTTCAAACTTGCACGCTGAACGTTTCCCCTGGGGAGGTTGGCACATAGTCCGTGTGTTGCCTGCGGTGCCTCCAATTGGCTCATTTGCTTCGAGCAATATATTCCAAGTGGGATGTCCTTCAACCTAAGACTCTTCTTGCGTCGTAAGCCTTCGGATCAAGTGGTTTAATTTCGACTACATCTTTCTCGTCATTGCAATGTCCTCCAACGAATCCATCTCTTGACGCTTGATGTGGATCACTCATGATCACATCATCTTCTCCTTCTTTGGGAGGTTTTGTCTTCAAATCCAAGTCTTGAGTACCTTCAAAATCAAAAGGACCCACGTCGCTAACATTTAATGTACAACTCACATTATACTCACCAAGGAGATCAATGATGTAGGGGTTGTTGTTCAATCTCTCCAAAACATAGAAAGGATCATCCCCTATTTGATCAAGCTTGGACTCCACATTGTTGGGGAAGTGAATCTTGCAAAAGTGCACTCACACCCAATCACCGAGTTGGAAGATAATCTCTTTGTGGTCCTTGTCGGCCACTCTTTCAAAGTGCTTATTCTAATTTTGAATGTTGGCTTGGACTTGTTGGTGAATGTCTTACACAAATTTAGCCTTCTTGACACCATCTACATCACAAACAAGAGCTGAAGGTAATTCCAAAGTAGACAAGTCCATAGGGGTTAGTGAGTTAAAGCCATACACAACCTCAAAAGGCGATAAATTAGTAGTAGAATGAAGAGTGCGATTGTAATCAAATTAAATAGTTTCCAAGTCATTTATCACTTAATATATTATTATTATTATTAAATTATCAACACTAAATTAGAATACTATAATATAATACCAATTTTAATTATTATTACTATATTCTTTCTTGATTTGCACATAAATAAACACATAGTTTAAAATCTAGTCCAAAGACTCCAAAGTCTAAATCTCATCATTTTGATTTTACACGAAGGATATATTTATGAGCCTTTATCAATTATACTGATATACTAAGTCCTAAATAAAATTCTTTAATGCATTAGGTTTATCTAATATATAGGATGACACAATTAGTTAAACTCAATGACTTAAATTATAAACAATGACATGCTTAATTTTTATTTGTTATAACATTTAACCATTTATTAAGATTAAAAATAATTGTAAGGGTTAATCAGCAATAATACACAAATATTGGTCCAATTTTTAATTTTTAATTCAACTTTGAAAAGTTCTGGCTATTCAAAATCGTAAAATTACAAAAATTGGTTCCAAAAATATTAGGCCATCCGCAAAGGGGACGAGCTAGGCGCGAGATGGGTTGCGGGATGGCTGACGGGATAGGCCTCTCGCGGCAAAGGGAAAGAGGGTGAGCTAGCTTGCCTATTCGCATCTCCTTTATCGGCCAATCTCGATCATGGGTAATGATCACTCGTTGGGCATATAATTTGAATATATAGTAAATATAAGAAACAAGAAATGAATGAAAAAAAAATAAAAGATTAGACTCATAAATAATATAAGAGAAGAGATGGTGAATGGATATGGTTGTCGATGTTCTTTCTTGAGTAAAGTATTAGCTAAAAAGTGACGTAAAACCTATAAATAATTAAAGGAAATGAATAATAAAGAGACGTGAATTGTGGATGACGTTATTATGTATAGATAGATCAGTGCATTCTTTTGATTCTAAGGGCCCGTTTGGTTCTTATGTTAGGATAGTGTAGGATAGTTAAATCATGTTAGTATTTAGGATAAAATTTGGGTTAATGATTGAGATAAAAAATTTAGTATGTTGTTTGGTAGGTAGGATAGAAAGTAGGATAAAAATAAATTGAGTGTTTGGTAGATATGATTGTATTATAGATAA
>JAYDZE010012357.1:0-10307 GCA_034509125.1 Monilaria moniliformis
CTCGCAGATCATGTTGGATATCTTGGTTATGTGCCCAAACTTGTGTCTGCAGTGGCTTATGAAGCTAGTAGAGAGTCGATGGCTTCAGAAACCTATTCATCTGAGGATGATACTCCCCAACAGAATTCACAGACTCCTCAAGAGCGTGTTCGCCTTAGTTGTTTGCGTGTTCTGCATCAACTTGCAGGTAGCACCACTTGTGCAGAAGCTATGGCAGCCACCAGTGTAGGAATGCCCCAGGTATATGGTGGCTTTTGACTTTTTAGTGACAAAAAAAATATAAATAAAAATAAAAAATTGGTTGAACATCTATTAACAAGTGGGCTTTCACATTTGTGATCTTTAATGCAGGTAGTTCCACTTTTAATGAAAGCTATCGGTTGGCAAGGTGGGAGTATCCTTGCTCTTGAAACCTTAAAGCGTGTTGTAGTTGCGGGAAACCGAGCAAGAGATGCACTTGTTGCACAGGGTCTCAAGTGAGTATCAATCTATAAAGTATATCATATATTCGTTATATACTTATGCATATGAAGTGTGCTAGCTAAGTCAAACAACCATCCACATAAATCAATCTGTATTATTACTTCTAAACAGCACATTACATAATGAGACATTATGCAGTTAGTTGCTTTTATTACAACGCAGAAAGTAAGTAGGAGATCATCACTCTACTAGCACCAGGTTGTAGGTCATAGGTTTGCTCGGTTTTTCTATATTTTCATGGAGTCGCAATGCATATATGATTTAATAGTGATACGGGATATCATTTATGTAGGGTTGGTCTTGTTGAAGTGCTTCTTGGTCTTCTTGATTGGCGAGCTGGAGGAAGAAGTGGACTCTTTTCGCAGATGAATTGGAATGAGTCAGAAGCATCGATTGGCAGGGTTCTTGCAATTGAGGTTAAAATCAAACTAAATAACTAATGTCTTATTTTCTAGTGGAGTGCAATTTGAAAATAGTTTGTAAGTTGCAAAAAATACCTTTGCACTTCACAAAAAGATCCCCTATTATTTGAAATTAGAAATATTCCCTTGAGATTCTCCGGATATCCCCTGGAGATTTGTAATTGTCTTACCAATTACCCCCTTCAATAGTTTGATGGGGGATATTTGTCATTTAATAACTCAGCTGGACTTATCTGTGAATAGGTCAAAGCTTTGGGATAATTTTGTGACTCCCTAGATTGAAGTAAACAACTAGAGGTCTGCTGTCGAGCAGATGTCAATAAAACTTGTAGGAGGAGAGTGCTACAAAATTTGAATGATAGGCTACTGAATTTATGTTTTGATTATTGAATTTATCCTATAATTGGTGATATTAGTTTCAGTGAGGTGACCCTTGATAATAATCATTAACCTTTTACTTGTTTATATTCAGGTTTTGCATGCATTTGCAACAGAAGGGGCATATTGTACCAAAGTACGCGGTATACTAAATGCCTCAAGTGTAAGTTGCAACTCCTCAATCTTAATACTCTTTTCATGCTCATCTTTACTGCTGTTTCTTTTACTGCTGTTTGTTTTGCATAATATTTCCAATCTAGACCTCAAGATACACGATTCAAATTTTAGTTGTGTGTGGTGGTTGTTTTGAAACAATGCTTGGTTTTTGAAAAACACATCTATTTGTACTGACTAAAAGAGGAGGTTGATGGACTTGCCTTGTGCAATAACATGCAGGTATGGAATGCCTATAAAGATCAGAGGCATGATCTGTTTCTCCCTTCAAATGCTCAAACTTCACCTGCTGGAGTTGCCGGTCTCATCGAGAGTTCGTCGTCTAGG
Organism: Monilaria moniliformis; assembly: GCA_034509125.1. NCBI lineage: Eukaryota > Viridiplantae > Streptophyta > Magnoliopsida > Caryophyllales > Aizoaceae > Monilaria > Monilaria moniliformis. Next base: position 1,785 of record JAYDZE010012357.1, read on the forward strand.
CTTACCTATGCAATAACAGCACCTCCGTCACATTCTACCCAAACAAAGACCCCTACCACTGATTCAAATGGAAGCCAAGGCTAGAGACACCACTGACTGTCTCTGACTAGAGTGACGAGAAAGGCATTTTGTATTCATTTTTTCCCCTTGTATAGCAAAATGTACAGTTCTGATCTCTCCCCTCGCACACATTTCCATCAAGTCCAAATACTGACTGTGTGCAGGTACAAATTTTGTAAATCCTTTTTTGTTTGCCATCATTTCTGTACAGTACAGTAGTTGAGATGATGACTTGTGTATTTCAAATCTAGTTAAAGAGTTGGTGTGGAAGTAACCGAAGTTGAGATACACCCATTTTCACAGTTGATGATTTTAAATAACTCACGCAAGCCCGTCCCTTATCGTATTCATTTTTTGTGAAATATGGCCTAATCTAACTATGGGATACTACCCATAACTTGAAAAATGAGAACCAAAAAACTGAACTACAAAAAAAAGTAACTATATTATGGGGATCACATCTCTTTCACACAAACCTTTTCTTTCGTTTCCTCCTAAACATCTTTTTCTTCTTAAATGGATCAGATAAACATCGTCAACAAATTTGGACAACTGTCGTTTGTGCATTGAGAGTGCTATTAGGTTTGTCTACTTTATATCCTAATTAGATGTATATTTCTCATGCTTGGAATCTCTTTAATCAATCAGACATCCTCTGCAGATGAAAGAAACCATCAGCACCTAATTCACTGTACGCGAGGAAAGGTAATTGTATATCTGCTCTGTTTCTAACTTTTCATAATATCTTGGTTTCTTTATGTATCCGCCCTTTGTTGAATGCAGCACTGGACTGGTTGTCTGGTGGGATGTCTTAGGGCATCCGCAGCCGCGTGCTCGAAACTGCCCAAACCACGCATTAGCGTGCTCAAGGGCTCGAGCACAGCGATGCGGAGCCTTGAGCACGCAGGTGGATCACGCGAAACTGCATGAAGCACGCATTAGCGTGCTCAAGGGCTTGAGCACGGTCATGCAGAGCCTTGTTCACGTAGGTGGCGCACGCAGGTCCGTGCATAAGCACGCTGCCTCACGCACACGGCGACGACCAATCACAACACATCACGTGGCACCCTTTATTTAAATTTTATTTTAAATTTAAAAGACAATTTTTATTTATAAAATTATTTTTCTAAAAAAATTTATATTTAAATTCATAATAGCCCATATTTACAATCAGACCCATGAATTGTTAATACTTAAGTTATTTTTTTCATCTTATTTGCTTTGTGTATTCGATGTAGGATAGAGTACATTTAGGGAAGTTCTTATAAATTATTATTTTCATTTAATTTGTTTTGTGTATCCGATGTGGGATATCTGACTAATGCTTATATTTATAAGTTGATTTCTTTTCTTTCACATGTCAACTATTCTATAAAAATTTATAGGTAGAATTGATATTGAAGATTAAATCGGAGGAAATTCTCAATATGACGTCGTTTTCTAGCAAACAAATGTATCCCTTAAAATAATTAAGAATGCGTAGTGGTATTTCTTTGTTAACTAATTTCTGACGTTTAATGGAAAACAACTCATGATTATTAAAATGAATTATAATATGGTAATAATTATTATTCTAATGGAGTTATTTGTTACGAAATAATATTATTTATTATTTCTTTTAATACTATTGATACATAGCAATTCATATTTTTGATATTACAAACATATATTGTGTGCAACAATAAACAAATAATACAATTTAAATAACAAAGCATATTATAAAGTTTGCTCGCAAAGTCCCCGCATATTATAAAGTTTGTAGATGTATTGAATAAAATGTAAGTAGGTTCCGTAAATAATGAGTGATCCAGGAGATAGTGCTTAGTGGATGCAAAAAAAAGAAGAGTTAAATATGTGAATAGTGAGTGCGCAAAGTGATAGTACTTACGACCGTTTAAAGAAGTGGCAAAATTGGTGCCTGGCTTCAATTTTTGACTGAGTATCACAGGTTTGCTGCCGATAAGGCTAGAGTTACAGATCAGAGATTCATTGAGTTGTTCGACATTTCCAGAATAAAGAAGTTGGCGACCTCGCCTCCGTATATTTGAGGATACTCAAGGCTGTGATTCTTCCTGATGTGGGAGATCAATGCACTTTCTTTAATACACCCCATTCTCGCGGGATTATCCATTTTAGAGGAGAGAAATACTATTCTTCAATTTTTTTTCTTTTGAAGGAAGTGACATTTTACATGTATTTCATTCATATTTTGTACGAAAAGAAACTTAAGGAATTCGAATAGTTCTCACTGAAGACATTTTAGATAGTTCCTTTAGACAAGTTCAAAAGCACGCAATATTTAAGAAAGAAGAAAAAAAAAGGAATAAGGAGAAAGAATGAGAAGAAAGCGGAAAGAAGAAACATGAGAGATGAGAGATGAGAGATGAGAGAGGATGTTAGGAGCAAAAAATAGAAGAGAGAGAGTGTGTGAAAGAGAGTAAAATGCCATTCCATGGGCTCAGTGGCGTATCCAGGATTTCTAATTTGGGGGTACGAGTTGTACAACAAATAATTACATAACACGCAAAAAGTTAACATAAATGTTAAAACTAGTACAACTTAAAACTCTGCAGCCTCTGCCTCTGCTCACGTCAGCTACTGGGACTGGCTGTTGTGCTGTGTTTTGGTAAGGAAAAGCCAAAAGGTAAAAGAAGCAGGCTGCTGCGTTTTGTAAATGGTAAGGAAAAGGTGAAAATTAGGGTATAGGATGGGGGTACATAATTAACATTATAATATTATTATATAATTATAATAATAATATATCATTACTATTTTTTTTTTTGGGGCTACGGCTGTACCCCCTTGTCACTAAGTAGATACGCCCCTGCATGGGCTGTAGTACTTTTGTCCAAAAAAATATGTAAAAAAATGCAAAAATACCTCTAACGATATTACCCCCATAGTAAAGTTATCACAAATTTCAATATTTTTTTATAATTGCCGCAAATGTGTGGCCCTTATAGTATAGTTATATTTTTTGTAGTTTACAAAAATTTTAACACAATTGAATAAAATTGACCTCGAATGTATGATTCTTGTATTCTAATTGCATATTTTGTATAAACAAAAATGACAAAACTTTTGTACCTCTCAATAAATAGTTTGTGGCTCAACGTCCTGACATCGTGGAGAAAGCCATTGAGTAAGCCTATTGCGCTCCATCATCATAGATCTTGGCTGGCGATGCTCGTCCGTTCTTTCATTTCCACGTCTTCGATCATCATCATCATCGTCTTCATCAATGGATAATCCTTCAACGGCCTTCGCCATGATCGGCCTCGTCATGTCCTTCTTCCCTATGCACAAGAGCGCCACCCTGAACGTCCGCCTCGACTCTCTCTCATCTACTCCCACCCTCCATCAACCTGTCACCCACAACCTCCATCAACTTGCCTTACTTCAACTTCTTCTTGGAGTGACGCCCCTTGTCAAGCACTTACATGTACCTCTTTCCACCAATCATCTCCAACAACACCACTCCATAACTGTAAACGTCGTCACCACTCGACTCTCATCCCTGCCCTTGAGCTTAGGGATTTTCTCTCAAAAGGGGTAGATATAATAAGGTTCCTAAAATGAAAATCTTTTATTTTAGATTCCCAGAATAGGTAAGATGCGAATGTCAGACGCGTCTTCACTTAAGTAAAGACGCGAATCTGCCTCGCGTCTCATGTGGAAGACACGTCTCCGTCTTGCATCACAGGGAAGACGCGTAAGACGCGTTTTAAAGACGTATCTGCCCCTGCTATATACGATCAGTGGCGTCTCATTCTTCATTCTCACACACGAACTCTCTCCTTCGAAAAATCAGGCGAATTTCTTCGGGTGCAATGCAACATGCTTGTGTAACTTTGTTCTTCATCCTTAGAGGTATGTTGTGTTGTGTATATTGCAAGTTTTTTTTTTTTTTTTTAAATCCCCAATTGTTACAAGTTTTATTAGTTTTGATAGATTTAGGGTTTAGTTCAATGTTGATAAATTTGGCTATTTTTTAATGATTTGAATTATTTAGATGATATATTTTAGTGTATTAAGTTGTTTATGTGATTATATAGAGATAATGTTTTGTATAATTGAAATGTGAGATATAGTACATACTAGGTGTTTGATAAAATATCTAAAAGAAAAAAAATACATTAAGTGGTCTGGATGATTACTTAGAGATGCTAATGTTTTGTATAATTGAAATATGAAATATGAAATATGAAATATGAAATATGAAATATGAAATATGAAATATAGTGCATATTAGGTATTTGATAAAATGTGTAAAAGAAATAAAGTTGGATCTACAATATAGTGCATATTAGGTGTTTGATGAAATATAGTGCATATTATATTTTTATTAGTTTGTTATTTTGAAGTTGATTAGTTCAGAATGTTTGTTAGTTTAATAGTTGAATGTTTGTTGGTTTATTAGTTTTGAATGTTTTATTTTATTAGTTTGTTCAATGGCGAGTTCATCACAATCAACAGGTCAATTGTACTGCGGCCCAAAAGTTCAGTTTTGAATCCACATAAAGATCGTATTTCTAGAAGACTTTGGGCCGGTGAAAATCGCAAGCCATTGATTGAATGTAGATGTGAGGGAAAGTTATGGGATTGTAGGCCATCAATCAATAGGTTGTAGAGTATATAGGTAGATTTGAATTCAGCGCCATTTTTGGCATGTGGACAGCCAAAAGAGCTCGATCATCATTTGATCACCACCTTGGTTGAGCGATGGCGACCAAAGACCCATACCTTTCACCTTCCTACGGGTGTGGCGACTGTGACTCTACAAGATATGGAGATATTTTGGGGTTTGAGAGTTGATGGTTTTCCTATCACGAGGGTGGAGTTGAGCTTAAAGTCCGAAGGATGGATGGACTTGTATCAGCGTTTATTAGGGTTTACACCTCGTGAAACTAAAATGAAGAAGTCGGGCATTTATGTAGCTACACTCACCGCTTGAATGAGTGTGCCATTAGAAGATGACCTTGACGATGATGTTTACCTCCAACAGGCTCGTATGTATTTCCTGGTTTTATTAGGAGGTTTAATATTACTTTATGGCACCGATCGCAAAATACTGTTGATTTACCTGACATTGTTGGAAGCTGTAGATATGGCTTCGCAATATAGTTGGGGTAGCGCAATACTGTCAACCTTGTATCACAACGTCTACGAAACATCCTGTGATCATAGGAAGGATATAGGTGGCCTCCTGGTACTTTTATAGCTTTGGGCTTAGGAAAGAATGCCAAATCTGAGACATGAGTTCCTATATCCTCATGTGTATGCCGACCTTACTTCGGGTGCAAGGACGTAAGTAGATTACTTGTTGTTTATAGTTTATGAATCATAGCTTCTAATGATTATTAATACATTTTTTTTGTTATTGTTAGGTGGACAGGCTCTACCTGCGTAAAAAAATCTCCCCAGTGTTGCATTGAGCACTATCGGGAGCAATTTGCACGTTTGTAGCCGAATCAGGTACATTGGTATGTCTACATTTTTATAATTTTCCGTAAAGTTATCTTATCATTTAACTGAAAAAATGTTCATTTTAGTTTATATGGGAGCTTTTCAATGAGTGTGTCTTGCCAAATGTTTGCACAACTGGTCGGGGTTGTGGAGGACAACGACTTTCATGATATGCTGCCATATTATGGTGCCAAATGAGCCACAGAGTTGTGGCAATTTGGCTTCTCACAACATATTCCTGAATTCGAAGATAGGTTATACAATGATACTCATATGAAGGTATCTAGGCGAGGCAAATCAGGGAAGGATTGGACAGCCCATCACGGGTGTTTAATTCAAAAATGGGATATGAGGCACCAGTTGGTGCAAGATGCATTGGATGACCTATCTGAATTTATGACGCATGAATATATGAGGTGGCATATGTTGATCACCATTACCTATATCACTTAAGCATATACTCATATGAGGGATTTCACGAGGATGTTTATTCACATGATTATACGGTAAGTATTAGTTATGAGTAGTATTTAAAAGGAAGTGACAAACAAAATATACGAGCCCATAAAAACATCAATTATTTATCCTCATCCATATCTATAAGAGTATGAGTTTTCTATACATTTTTTGTGAAAAAGACTACAATACCCATCAACCAACCACTTAAAGAATGTGTGAATTAAATAAATGACTTTCCCTCTTCTTTTAAAGAAACCAACAATCAACTGTAATAAAAAATAAAATAAAAACTGACCCACAAAATCTTCGAACTCTAAACAAATCAAAAAAGATTATTCTGTACAAGACATCACTATCGAGTGAAACGTTTGCATCCTCTGCTCCTCCTTTCAAAAAAATTAATTAAATAACAAAACATTTAAAAAATACCAAAATATATTTTTGCACTATAAAAATATGTATTTCATGCTCATCATATCCATTTGAGAGTATAATATTTTAGTATATGCTCAAAATTTATTTTCCTATCCAAGTATATAGGAAACAAAATTCCAACACATGATCAAGTGTTTCATAGATTCTGACTCCACTTAGAAATTACACACAGACCACATACAAGCATTAAAATTAGTGAAACCAGTTTCAAATCAAACCTAAGCATGTCTATTTTACTGTGAAAAAATTTCAAAGCCTTCTTCATGGCCATTTGAGATATTTGTACATTTTGGTACAAACTATTGAAACTAAGATGACAACTGGCAGTATTTTTGTAAAAATCGTCAAAATTCCATATGTGCACAAACTCTTTTTAAATTTTACCAAAACCTTCCTAAGACATTGCAATATTTCCAGTTAAAATTTCAGAGCAAAGAAATTGGTTTTGATCAGTCAAACCAACCTCAAAACATTCTTCCATAGTACAGTGATTATTAGCTGAATATGACTTCATCTCGAAAATGAGTTTATTGATTCTAAAACCACAATTGACACTCTCCTTCATCATTAAAAATTCTTACACATATTATAACATGTATAGGGCATAATAAATCAACAGAAGGATTCAAATTTAACATGCATTGACCAAACTCAACAAATTACTCATGAAGTTTAGAATTTTGCCTTCAACTCTCAACTTACTAACATGCAATATCTATCATATGGTTTTATCAATTATTTAAGCACAAAAACATCAAGAAAATTTCTCCATCATCAGTTATTCATACATGCATGTTTGATATTTACATCCTACGAGCCCCAATTTAGCTAGAAATTAAAAGATTTGCACCAATCTTTACTTTAGCAACTTCAAATTTCAGGACTTCTCCTTGATCTCTACTCATCCTAGATTTTTTTCCAAGACTTTCTCCTAGCTTCATTAATTTGGAGGTGTCGGAGGTTAAAGATGATAAGTAAATTTTTCTTTCTCTTCTCTCTCTAAAATTTTCGATCCATAGGGAGTTTGGGGGGAGGGGTGTTTGATGTGATTTATTGAATGTCTTGGTTCACTAATGGGGTTGACACTGATTAAATATTTAAACATGTGTCTTTGCTTAGCTAACCTCATGACACGTGACTAGCACATGCATTAATGGAATTCTAACATATAAACAAGCATTGGCTTTCCCACTCGATCAAAGTGGCCAATCCTTAAGGGGATTTAGGGTGTTAGTGGTGTCTAAATTTAGCTAATTATAGTTATTCAATTAATTAGCTAAGTATTGATATTATGCAATCTCATATTTAAATTAATTCCTTTAGTGTAAAAATTAATTTTTATTCATAGCAAAATCAATACCAAAGCATAGCTCATCACAAGCACATTTGACTATCACAATTAGAAAAGACCACATAATTTACGAATTCAAATAGTCGATCGACAAAAATGACATATTCGTCTTTGCGATTTTTTTAATTTCTAGCTCTCAAAATTATTTATCAAGGTTATAAGCACATAACCTAAAGTTAAAAAATAAATACTAATTAGACCTTTTCAAAATTAGGGTATTACAATCAATCAATTATTACTATTGAAATCACACAACTTTAGATTGTGCAAACTCTTGTAAAAAGAAACAAACAAAAGCATAAAGAAATAAAATTGAAAAAAAGGATAAAAAATTAATTTAAGAGAACTGATTTCATAAACACATCATTTATTCACCATTCAATTAATTATCCAATTCGCGACTCGAATTTAGCTAGACAATCAGACAAGTAGTTCGGACTCATTTCCGAGGTACCCAAACAGTTGATTACAAGTTAGGACTTTAGTTCTCTGCTTGCAACTCCTAAAATCATCTAAGATTGATTTCTTACAATCAATCGCAAACCCTCCGATTTTATTGATTAATGTGTTACCTACTCCACGACTAGGGATGATTATTCGGTTAGTCGGTTAACCGGTAACCGAACCGATTAAGGTCGGTTATCGGTTAACCAATAACCGAAATTTTTGGTTTCGGTTCGGTTTCGGTTAGTGTTAAAATAAAAATTCGGTTATCGGTTATAACCAAAAAATCGATCTAAATAATAATAAGT
>JAYDZE010012368.1:0-10307 GCA_034509125.1 Monilaria moniliformis
TATATAAAATTGAAGCAAAAAATTGAAGTAAAAAATGATAAAATGATAAGAAATGAGTTGTGGCTGATTTGAGGCTGAAATTTTGGGGCTGAGTTAATGGTGTTGTGGCTGAAAAGTAAAATGCTGACGTGGCGGCTGAAAATTGAGTTGTGGTTGGTTTTTTTGGGGCTCGGTTAAGGATGCTCTTAAGACCGATAAATATATCATGGATCCCACCCTTGCTTGTGTTGGGAAACTGCTCGAATATATCCTTTAATTAAATGGAGGCATGCATGAGATCTGTCTTCAATGGTTGAAAATAGTCCAAGAAGATCAAACGGCTGCTTTAATTTCCTTCCAAAATAGTATATAATCCAAAGATCTCGTAATGTGTACGGTTGAGAAGTTGGATTTCGTTTACGACTACGGTTTTACCTCGTTTCAACCAGTTTGGTCTGTGATTTGGGAAAGATTATATACGGCACCAATAATTAATCCAAATTGATCGAGTTGATTTGTGAAAAAATATTCTTCCAAAAAGTCTCTTTTTGTGGCGAGATAAAGAAGCCCCTACCGTTTTGTCAAGTTCGGCGATACGCGACGTGAATTTTCTGTAATACAATTGAGTTATAATTCCTATTTAAAAGACGAAAAATGCCGCCAAACTCTTTTAAAGAGAGTATTTATAATAGCATTACACCTACTGAATGCGAGATGAGCTTTTACATGAAGAAAAAAAATAATTAAAGATTGATTTTAAGTTTTTGAATATATGGGTGTTCATGAAAGGTTTCTGACATATATATATGTTTCAATAATTCATATTCGAAAGACTAAAAATGCCGCCAAACACTCAGCGTGAAGATGATTACGACATGGGGTCTGTGCTCGCTATCTGCAAACGTATCGTGAGGGATTGCCCCAATTTTTGTGATAATGATGCTCAACGTGTGAGTATTGTAGCGGTTCATAAGATTCCTAGCTCTTCAAGGGGTTTAACTTGATGTATGTTTGGGATTAACCTTTAGATATTATGTAGGGTCTTCTTCGTTTGCCATTCGTTTGTCATGACCAATAAAAGTCTATTTTTAAAAAAAAAAATATTATTGTGTGAACGGTAATAATCATTTTCAGCTATTCGATTGCAAAGATTTACCGTGAACGCATATCTTCCCTGGATGAATGCAACACATAAGTTTGAATTTCATTAGTAGCGAAAATTATATTTTTTATTACATTTAATTTTATGGTGAATGTAGTGACTTTATACGTTTTTAGTGCAGTGTTCTCATATTATCACTTAAAATGCAGTTTTCACAATAACCAATATGAATCACTATAGGGAAGAGTTAGGTTACAAACCCTTATAAAATAAAAACCACGAACTATGAACTATGAATTCACTATGAAAGATGTACATATCCGCTAAGTAATATATGAATTCAAAAATTGGAATTTTTGTCACCTATAGAATTCAAACCTAGAACACGACGAATTCATTTAATAAAGTGATGAGTCCACCATAGATCTTCACGATATAAAAATTAAAAATTATTCATAATTTTTGTTATAGTTAAAAAGTATTTGTATTTTAGCCGAACCCTATAACTTAATAGGATTAGAGAAAACAAAAACACATTTAATAAGTTGAGAATATAAAATATAGTCAATCCATTAAACTAATCCACCAAATTTGGTGAGCTGATTCATTGTTCCTTCGTCAAACTATGTCAAGCTACACTTCAATCTACCTTTTTTTTTACAAAATTAGAATTTAAAAAAAAATAAAAAATATTTTCTGAAAGACGTTAAAACTCAGTTGCACAATATACACTGTCTGTGCATGAGTTTGCTGCCTGCACAATTAAATAATAATAATTAATTAATCACCGAAATGAAAACAGAATAAGAATTGAAGGTTGTATCTTTAATTAAAAATATCAGCCGTTTGAAATTATTGGAATCCAGCACTTTTTCTTGTCGTTTTGTATACTTTAATCTCAATAAAGCGGCGCCATTATATATTGAAAAATATTATAAATAAGCAGGATTCAATAATCTAGTTGGAAAAGTTTGTAGTAGGTAAGCAAATTGAAGATTAAGTAAATTTTGACCCGGTGAAAGGGAGAACAAATCCAAGCTGCTTCAAGATTCAATGCCTGTACTTTGCCTAATTATGAACGTTGAAAAGGCGTCAATAGTAAAAGTCGTATACCCCGTGGTATATACATAGTTTACATGACAATAATTAAGTGTATTTTTATGTACACCAGTGCTTATTTTATTTACTATTTATTTATATAAGAATAATGTTTATGTTATAAACATACAAAAATTAATGATTTGAGAGTGAACGAGAAAAAAAAAATTTCAACATAACCAAGATAGATTTCTTGAAAAGATCAAGAAAACATGTAATTTATTTCTTAGAAAATGCGAATTATTTGCATGAATTATAAATTATATGTAATAAATGGATTAGATTAATTCCGGGGTTGAATAATATAAATAATGGCAACTATATTAATCAAGATACATTCCCCGGGCACAAGAAAACTGAATTGTTTGGGGTCCACAAGACAGTAAGCTGACCCCATCCAATCAACTTGGCACGTAATTTAAATATTGAATTATCTGTTGAAAAGTACTCCCTCTCTCTCTCTCTCTCTAAAAGTCAATAGACTGGTCCAATGGTCTACTCACGTGCCTCCTGGAAAGCAACGTCTCACCACATATTATTCAATTTTGTAGTATGTCCTGTTGAAAACATCATTATTTTGGATAGAAATCTGTAGGAAAGGTAACCTTCATAAATATGAACTATTAATTGCATATATAGACCATATATGCAATTCTTTGAGAAATAAGAGTAGTGTTAATGTATTAAATAAACATTTTCAATTCTTTCAATACAAAAATAAAAGTAAAAAGTATAATTTTATATCTTAATTGTTTCAACTTCTTCATAATTGTATCTTACATATATGGAAATTATAAATCAATACTTTACTAGCATTTTTGTCAATAATTTTACCATGTCAGTGAAAAATCAACTTTTTGTTTATGCGGCGACAGTTCCAATCGATCTTCAGAGCACAATCAAATCCTCTTGGCTTGAGTTACAAAATTCTCAATTTTAATTTTCCAAAATCATATTGATTTGATTTTTGAATTTATCTCCAACAATCTCCGAATCCTAAATATGCATTATCAAATAAATGTCGAATTGAGAAATTGGCTTTATGGTTTGCAGTCCTCTTGACTTGAGTTACAAAATTCTCAATTTTAATTTTCCAACATCATATCGATTTGATGTTTGAATTTCATCTCCAACAATCACGAAATCCTAAATTTACATTATCAAATAAATCTCCAATTGAGAAATTTGCTTTATGGTTTGTAGTTTAAGTCAGTGAAATTACTATCTCGTTTCAATTTCAAAGACAAGTGATTGTGTTAATTGGACCCCAAAAAAAAAAGAATATTGACTTTTTTTTATTGGTAAAATTGAATTTTTATCTTTTGGAAATAAATAAAGTATAATTAATAAATTATTAACAATAATAACAATTTAAAAATCTAAATATATATAGATTGATACGTTCTATTATAACAGTGAAAAAGTTCGAATCTTGAATTAGTAACAATAATGTTAACATTCCCCCTAAAAAATAATAATGGAAATGCATTAAATGTTGTTTATCCAAACACACTATAATATTCGCAGTAATAGAAATATCTTGGATTTGTTTCTTTCTTTCTAAATTTTTAATCATTTAATAAAGGGATAAGTATAGCACATGTTCCCATCTTTTGTGATATTTAAAAAAATATCTCTAACTTACGTTTAATTTTTTTTAAAACCCCAACTCTTATGATATTTTCAAAATCTTCCCAAATCGAGAATCCAATAACATAAGTTACATAACTACATAAGGATATATGAATCAGCTCACTAATTCTCGTGCGTATTAATTATATGATTTTACTTTCTCGATCTAGGCACTAAAATAAATATAGCTTTTGTACCCAACTTTTTTTTTTAAATCCTCGATAAGCCTACATTTTGTTTTAAAATCTTGAACTTTGATTTTTTTTTTTTTATATGTAAATTGTGGCATAGAAATCTTAGATAGAAGAAAAAATCTACTTGAATTTTTTGCAAGAATTTTGCAAGGTGATCCATCTTTACATCGCCGGATTCTCGACTCCGGCCGGACTATAACTACAATTTTTTTCAAAGTTTGATATTTGTATTAAAAATAAAGATGAGGTTGAGAACATTATAAAAAATATCAAAGTTTGGGACATGAAATATACTTGCTTTGATGCTTAGGTCATTAGGTGTAAAAAATTCCATGTAAAGTCTACATGACCATTCGGTGAGATGACTCATCATTTTGTGTTTGGATTTTTTGATTTCAGGATAAATTTTTAAAGTATTCTGAAAGTTGAGAATTTTTAAGTTGGATTGAAACTTTGGTAATATATCTAAAATCTTTGATAATATCCATCATTTGAGCGAATTTTGTTTGATTTATATTCAAATTGAAATAAAAAATTCCTAATAATAAGAATAAACATACTTAATTATTTTGATTCATGTCAAAATTAAAATAGAAAATTCCTAATAACTAGAATAAATATACTTAATTATGTATTTTATTAATCATAAAATAAATGCCCCTTAATAAATCATGGAATTTTTGTATTAGAATTCTATAACTTTTTCATGTAACAGATAGCGTTGTCACAATCAAAATAGAAAATTGCGCCATTATAACGTATAGCCAGTTTAGATATCTATGAAAGGCAAACGAACAAAATGTCCTATTAATATTTCACTGTGTGAGAATTACGTATTTAATTAAAATTGTTTCGCTTTATAAATGTAAATAGGATAATCAGAGTGTTCAAAATTGCAGTAAAAATTAAGGTACTCGAGAGAAATTCCATTGAGAAATTGTATCAAGTATTTCTTCTTCTTTTTTTTTATTGCGAGATAAGTATAAACTGTTTCCTCTCCAAAAGAACTCATCAATAAGTAATTCTAGCAAGATCCAAGTCGTTTTTCCATAAAATAATCACAAACCAATGTTTTCATTCAGCATTAGTGTAATTATGACCCCTGTAAATAATGTTATTATGAACTATCTCTCGATTCTTGTTTTATATATAAATGATTGTATTTAAATCATAACCATTTTTTATATTCGAATTGAGACCAATTTTGGATCACGCGATACAACAAAATAACGGATCAAATTTGATAAAAAATAAATCATGTGATTACCATATTAGACTGAACAAGGACATTACCATCTTTTGAATTGTATATCCAGTTATGGAATATTTATTCAGTGTGTATCCCCCACGATATTGGCGTGATATCTTATTCCACAACAAAGTTTTTCTTCTTCTGCTATTACACGTTCTGCGTTTCTTCACAATTTTATTTGTAATCAAATATAAGGTTGCGAAGAACAATATAATTTCTGTAATGAAGAACAATGCAAGAAATTTCGTCCAAAGGTATTTCATCTGAAGGTATTTTTTATACTTGTAATTGAAGATAAGAGTAATATGCAGTATGAAATTTGTTCATGTCGATTAACGCTACAATAGAGAATCATTATTTAATTATTTACAGTTTACAATATACTGATTTTCACAATTTAATTACCATGCTATACTTTGTTCTGAATTTTAATATTCTATGTAATGACAACCCAATAGAGATACACAGATCACATACTTTTTATATACTGATTTATACTCTAAGATATACTAAATTATATTGTTCTATATGATTTAACCGTTGTTAGATATACTGATTTTCTCTGAAATATATACTGATTACCATAGTGAGTTGTATTGATCATAGAGACTTTGAATACTGATCTCCGTAATGAGATATAATGATTTCTGATGCTATACCGGATAATGATATATTGATCACAGTTCACACATATACTGATTACCACTATACTATATACTGAATTTTAGTATTCTATGTAATGACAACCCTATCGAGATATACTGATAATATTACAATAATATGCTGGTTTATACTCTAAGATATACTGAATTATATTGTCTATTTGTTGACAATCGTTGTTAGATATATTGATTCCCTCTGAAAAATATATTGATTTCGTTTGTGCTATATACTGATTTTATAAATATCTTGTTGTAGTTATGTATATTCCTAAATGTGGAAACGATTTGAAGCCTTTTATTGGAAAAAGTTTCCAAAGTTTAGAATATGCAATCGTTTTTTATGACAACTACGCCCACATGGTTGATTTTGACACCCGTAAACACGAAACCTTAGGAAATGTAATTACATGGTGTGATGCATCCTAAAAAAGGAATGACCACTAATTCGGTGAGGTTGTTGCATTCAACACAACCTATAATACGAACAAGTTAGTATTTACATATACATTTCAAATGTTAATATAATACGATTTTCAATTTGATGAATACGATAATTCTATGTGCTGATTTTCTAGTTACTATATGCTGAACACTATATATATATACATATATATATGTATATATGTGTGTGTGTGTGTGTGTGCTGAACATGAATATTATATATGGCAATTTTCATTAATTCTATATGATGATTTCGAGTATGCTATATACTGATATTCAGGTTTCTGTATGCTGAATATAAGTATTGTATATGCAGATTAACAGATGACTAAATGCTGAATATGAATATTTTATATGTTGATTATGATTTGTCTATATGCCGATTTTCATTATTCTATATGCTGATTTTTATTGTTCTAGGTACTGCATAATATTAGCACCCTTCACTGGGAAGGATAACCACAATAGTCCTATTATGTTTGTTGGGCTTATAAAAAAATAGGATTGTGAATCATTTTCATGGTTATTCACCCAATTTGTTAAATGTATGGGTATAGCCCCCAAAATAATTATAACCGATCAGGATTTAGGTATAAAAGCTGTCTTTGAGCGAGTGCTTATGGGAACTAGGCATCGGTGGTGCATGTTGCATATCATGTTAAAGCTCTCTGACAAGTTTCCAAAAAACCTTCTTAACAACGAAGATTTGAATAATGAATTAAATTCATGTGTTTGACAGAAATGATTGAGTCTGATGTATACGAGAATTCCTGGAATGATATGGGTTGGAAAACGAAGAACGGTTCAAATTTATGTATGGGCTAAGAGGGTATTGGGTCCCTTTTTAAAGGGACTTCCATATGAGTTCATTTTTAAGGATAACATCTGTATCCGAATCTGAAAATAGTTTCTTCAAAAGGTAACTCTATACTGATTATTTTAATTATGTATACTTATTATATGTTATATGTATACTAATTATATTATTTATGTATATTGATAATATTATATGTTAGGTTATAGTGAATATATTAATTTTATATACTGACTGTAAGATATTTGTATATTGATTTATGTGTTACGTTATACTGAGTATCTAATACATGTATACTGAATATGTTATACATAAATACTGAATTATCATTGGGTATATACTGATCATAACGATGAATTATGTTTTACTATAGATACTCGAAGCCTCGATCGAACCTGTTTGAGTTTATTATGAATTTCAATCATGCCATTGATGATTAAAGGAACCAGAACACTAAATTGAATTACATTGATTCTACTATGATCTCTATCATGGCAAAAAATGTGTCTATAGAGAAGCATGCAGTGACGATATACACTAATACAATGTTAAAAGAAGTTCAGTATGAAATAATATATGCATGTTTCAGCTGTCGTCTTGTAAAGATGTCGGTTGAGAAAAAAATGAAGACATGTAAAGTAATTGACTAATTTGATAGTAAATGGAATGTCATACATGACATGGAGAATTGTTCATATAAATACGGGTGTAACTTGTATATAATGAAAGGGTATCTGTGCAGCCATATATTTTTTTGTGATGAAAAATAAGGATGTTAAGTTGATTCCAGAAAAATATTCGTGAGAAAGGTGGTTGAAGACATCATTACTCAAAGTTGCGCATTGTAGTTTGAGTGAGCAGCCTGAAATAAACACAGAACTGGTCGCTAAGCATAAGGTTGTAAAGAAGTTGTACTCTCCATTTTTTAAATTATTTCAAAGAGTCGAATGAAACACTGATCAAATCAATGCACTTACAGCAACAATAGACGGTGCAGGAGACAGATTTTGGGTAATGGTGTTATTTATCAACATGTGAGAAGAAAAAAATTATCGAGGAGTTCTATGGGTTAGGGAGACCTAATGTCATAGAGAATGTTGTAAAGACAAAAGATTCTGGAATCCGACTGGTTTCAAGGAAAGAGAAAGCAATTAGGATCTAAATAAACCTGCAAGATGATGCACAAAATGCATCGAAATGGGTCACCATGACTCAAGGAATTGTGATAAAATGAAAGAGAAAAATGTTTAGAATTCTCAAAACAAAGCATAAGATTTTATAATTCGTATTATGATATTGTAGTATGGATTCAGTTTTATATACTGGTGATTCGTTTTGTTCTATATATTGATTGGATCGTGACGATATAATGATTATATATGTTATACTAGTTACGTTACATACTGATCAGAGCGTCACCATGTACTGATTACACATGTTATATATAATGAAAATAATGACATTATATGCTGATCATAGTCATTGTTGTATACTGATATTATATGTTATATATACTGATTGGAGCGTCACCATGTACTGATTACAAAAATTAAATATAGTGATCACTTATGTGATATATACTGAATTACATATGTTATATATATTGATTTGATATGTTATTTATATTGATTACATAAGTGATATATACTGATTGAAGTTGTAATATATACAGATTATATTTGTGATCAATACTGATATATACAGATTATATTTGTGATCAATACTGAATTACATATGTTGTATATATTGAATGGAATGTCACCATATACCAATTCTATATGTTATATATACTGACTACTAAAACTATATATAGTGATTCTATATACTTATGTGACATATATTGAATTACATAAACGATATATACTGATTTGTTATGTTATACATCCTAATTACATATATGATATATACTGATTACATTTGTGATAAAACATGTTCATCAATAATTACAATATACTATAACTAATTTTTTGGTCCAGTCTTAGGGGCAGGCTTCCTTGCTAAGGTTTAGGCTTGTTCATCTCGACCACCATTTTTTCTACCTTGGGTATACTTTTCCTGCATGTTGTATCATAATGACCCTGGGCAGAATATTTGTTAGCTCCAACTTCGTTGTTAATATCTGCCCGCAACAAAGCTTTGCAATTTTTGGCTCGCAAAAATTGCAAGGCATCCAAAGTTTGGCTTGTAAGCCTAACATCCCAGCCTCGAATACCCCATGTATGTTTTCATGTGCCTCATGATTAATACTCCACAATCATTCCAATTGTCATTCATCCACCATGACATTTTAACCATCAGAGCTTTTGAAGATTTCACCTTGACTGTTATGGATCTTTTGCCTTTCGGTCAAAAATGATGGTTCAAGCTGGCTCTCTGAAATAAACCAATATAAGAAAGTTCAATGCATTATATATATCTATTTGAATAATTATAATTTAATAGATCATACCACATCAGTGATGATAGGTCCATATCTTTGAATGACGACGTGTTGTTCATTAGCCATGAATGTGTTGTCGAGTATGTCTGTAGTCATAGTCCAAAAGTTGAACACAATCACAAAGTAGTGTGATTGTCATATTATTGGGAAAAACATCTGAAAAGTAGAACTTTATACATAAAAAAAACTAATCAGTATATAGTCGTGTAGAAATCAGCATAATGAAACAATGTAAATGTACAAAAATCTTACCAAATCATAACTGTGTTATGGGAATCGTTTTATTCTATTCGTCTCAACATTTAATCTACTGCAAAACTCAGAAATCGCCTTGTCGTTGTCCCATTCAGCTGGCTTATCAACTAATGTGTATATCTAACATGTCCATTATATGATTACAATAAAACAGTAAATAGTCTAAAGAAATTCAGTATATAGTGAAACCAAAATCAGTATAAGACTATAAACTGATTTAGTTTAAAATATATACATATTCAGTATACAGTTTAAAGTAAATCAGTATATAGTCTAACCAAAGTCAGTATAAGATAATAAATATATTCTTGGTGAAGAAAATAAATTAGTATAACTTTATAAACTCACACATGGATATGTTGTGAAGAAAAGCCTCTGTGGTGATGATGAAATCTGAATTGTTCCATGTAGTTCATATAGAAACTCCATGCATCAATC